>JAZKJV010008632.1:0-165000 GCA_037367405.1 Ottelia alismoides
TAACGACCCAAATGGTATCGTGGCCTCCCGGTGTCCTTGGCAGTCAAATAATGAAATCCATAGAATACTCTCCCACTTTCACTTAGGAATGTGGAGAGACTGCAATAATCTTGATGGTCTCTTGTGCTCTGCCTTGACCATCTGACAAGTCATGCACTTGCTAACAGGACATGCTGCATCTCGCTTCATTCTGTCCCGCCAGAATGTTGGTGCATATTACGATACATCTTCGTACTGCCAGGATGAAAAGACAGTTGTGAACTGTGTGCATCATCAAGAATCTCTACGCAATTGCTCATCGTTGGACACAACGACGCAACCATCCTTTCGTAAAGTAGACTTAGTCACCACGAAATTATCACTTTTGTCGTTGTCGAAAGAATTATATATATGTGTACCGTTTGGTCTTTTTATTTTTCTATGTTCCGTCTTATGTAATTTACCCATAGGGTTTTCTCTATATAAGAGACCTTAGGGTTCTCTGGAATAATACAATTCTTATTTCTTCTAACATGGTATCATAGCCTAAACTCTAGGCTTTCCACCCGTCGGCCCCCCTCCCCTCCTCTTCCGCCGCCGTCTTCGCGCCTCTCGGCCCCAGCCCCTGCCGCCGTCTTCGCACCTCTCAGCCCCAACCCCCCCTCTCTTCACCGCCGGCCTTGACCTAGCCGGCATCCCCTCCCCTGCGGCCTCCTTCGTAGCCACCTCCTTCATCTTATATATGGATTTGGGTGCGTAAGTCTACATACGCACTCGAATCCTATGCAGTTTGTGTAGACATCTATTTCTCTGTCTACAAACCCTAGTTCTTCCTCTGCAGCGATATGTCAGAATCAAAGGTTGATATGCCATCCGTAGGCGCTTTCAAAGGTCCTGCGCCAATAGTAAAGATGGATGGATCAAACTATGAGCTCTGGGCGATGCAGTTCATGAGGCTCATGAAGTCAAATGGTAAGAAGCACATTCTTACCGAGGATGAGCCGACAGAGAAGACATGGATCTATGGCTCTTGGGAGGCTGATGACTCGTATGCCAAGGTCTGGCTCTCAGGCACGTTGTCGATGGAGATTGCCAATGATGTTCTCCATCAGCCCACCGCTAAAGCGATGTGGGACATTCTCGCGGTGACATATTCCCAGGTCCGAAATGAAACCAAGATGCTACAACTTCAGCATGACATATTCACCATGAAGCAGAATGGGCGACCACTTCATTCCTTGTATACATCCCTTAGGGGGATGTTCGAGAAACTCTACAGCACTATCCCTCTGATGGCCACACCCGAGCAGCGGAAGACATTTCGTAATGCTACCATGATAGGCGTCCTTTTTGCGGCTCTCGATCCAGAATATGATGCGGGCAGATCACAGGTTCTAGCAGATGCTACCATTCCTCCTATGCCGGAGGTCTACCGGAGGCTTAGCCGCATCTCAGTTCCTTCCAGCACGTCTACACCACCTCCCTCTGCGATGGCTGCTTCCAGAGGGAGAGGTGGCTCCTCTTCTTCATTCTGTGGCCGTGGCCGTGGAACTGGAGGTCGTGCTGGAGTCTCTTTTCATGCTGTTGGATCTGTCTCACCCTATACATGGCATCTACGCTTTGGTCACCTGCCTCTCCAGAAGATGCGTCTCCTTGTGCTTCAGATATCTCCCAGTTCGTCCTTCCGGTGTGAAGCGTGTCAATTAGGGAAGCACCATAGAGCTAGCTTCCCAAGTCATCAGAGTCGGAGCAATAGCTCCTCTTTTGAGTTACATCACGTTGATATCTTGGGTCCTAGTCATGTCCCTGATTATCAAGGGTTCAGGTTTTATCTTGTCGTGGTCGATGATTTCTCTCGTTTGTCGAGGGTATTTCTATTGAAAAATAAATCTGAAGCGGGTGATGTTATCAAAAATCTTATAAATGAAGTGAACAATGTTTTCTCGTCCAATGTGAAATATGTTCGTATTGATAACGCCTTGGAATTTTTTCTCGGTCTCTCTCCCAATATTTTTTGTCAAAAGGTATTATACATCAAACTACATGTGCCTACACCTCCCAACAGAATGGAGTTGCTGAGAGAAAACATCGTCACCTTCTTGATATTACTCGAACTCTCCTTATCCAGAGCTGTGCTCCTCTTTCTTTTTGGGGAGATGTTGTTCTTACAACCTGCTACCTGGTAAATCGTATGCCGTCTACGATACTTGGTGAGAAAATTCCTCTTTCTGTTGTTTTTCCAGATAGAGAGTTGTTCTCACTCACTCCTCGTGTTTTTGGAGTAGTTGCCTTTGTTCATCAACTATCACCTGGTCTTGACAAGCTCTTACCTAGAGATGTCAAATGTGTCTTCGTAGGTTATTCTCGGACGCAGAAAGGATATCGTTGCTATGATCCGGTAAACGGGAAATATTTTGTCAGTACTGATGTTACTTTCTTCGAGTCTGTTATGTACTTTTCACCTGCAGGTGACAGATTGACCTCTAACACATCTACTGATGAGGTCTATGTCTCTCCTCCTCCTACGGTGAGTCTTCCTTTGTCCAGTCCAGTTCCTAATGTTGTGTCCGCACCACCCCTACATCCTCCTCCACCACCACCACCTCCACCAAAACCACTAATCTCGCCACTACCAAAATTCTATACCCGTCGATCTGGTCCTGCTCATGCTACACGACAATCATCCAGCACGCCTCAGGTATGTCCAGATGTTACAACTAATGATGGGTCGAATAGTGTGCCTATGCAGGGTGCGTCATTACAGGACGACTCTGACTCGGCGAGCTCAGTGGTTGATGATCTGGATGTCCCTATTGCGATGAGAAAATAAAAATGCAGTTGTGCTTCGTATCCTCTTGCTTCACATGTTTCCTTTCATCGCCTTACAGGAGATTTTCAGAGATTTGCAGTGGCTTTATCTTCTGTGGAGATAACACAGACCTATCAGGACGCATTGAAAATTGATTGTTGGCGGACTGCAATGAAGGAGGAGATGGCTGCACTACAGTCGAGGGGCACATGGATCTTGGTTACTGCTCCTTCAGGAGCATCTGTAGTTAGCTGCAAATGGGTATTCATTGTCAAGTATCATGCAGATGGCAGCCTTGATCGATACAAGGCACGGCTGGTGGCACGAGGTTTCACTCAGACTTATGGAGTGGACTATATGGATACCTTCTTTCCAGTCGCCCGTCACTCCACTCTTCGTATTCTTCTGTCCGTAGCTGTGGTACGTGATTGGCCCTTGTTCCAACTAGATGTTAAAAATGCATTTTTCTATGGGGATTTTCAGGAGGAAGTCTACATGCAGCAACCTCCGGGGTTTGCTGCTGAGGGGGAGAATCATATGGTGTGCAGACTTCATAAGGCAATATATGGCCTTAAACAGAGCCCAAGGGCATGGTTTCAGAAGCTTTCCCATTTAATTGAAGGACAAGGATTCAAGAGATCCAATGCAGATCACTCATTGTTCATCCAGAAGACTACTCGAGGTACAATTGTCATCATGGTGTATGTTGATGACATTTTGGTCTTAGGAGATGATGCTCAGGGGATAGAGATGACCAAAGCAGTGTTGGGTCGTCAATTTGTTACAAAGGACCTTGGCATACTACGATACTTTCTGGGACTGGAGTTCGCCAGGAATGCACAGGGTCTAGTAGTGACCCAGAGGAAATATATTACAGATATGCTGATTGAGACGAGCATAGCTGAATGCAGACCGTCTACTACTCCTATGGACCCCAGCATGAAATTGTATGAGAATGATGCAGAAGAGGTTGACTAGAGAAGGTATAGAGAAATGGTGGGGAAGCTTCTTTACATAACTATAACCCGACCTGATATTGCCTTTGCAGTTAGCCGGGTAAGCCAGTTCATGGAACAGCCGAGACAGGTACATATGGATGCTATGTATATGATACTCAGGTATCTAAAATCATCTCCTGGCACGGGATTGTTGTTCAGAAAGGAAACCAATTTATCCGTTCTGCATGTGCGGATGCTGACTATGCAGGGTACCCTAAGGATCGAAAGTCTACCTCAGGCTTTGCTGTGTTTGTGGGTAGCTCTCTAGTTTCTTGGAAAAATAAGAAACAAACCGTTGTGGCTAGATCCAGTGCAGAATCCGAATATAGGGCTATGGCACATGCAAGTACAGAAATTATGTGCGTTCGAGCTGTAAAAGAAGACTTGCATGTAGAGGTACCTCTACCCATGCAGCTACAGTGTGATAATCAAGCTGCATTGTTCATTGCCAGTATTCCTGCATTTCACGAGAGAACCAAGCATATTGAAGTAGACTGTCACTACACCAGAGACATGATCCAAAAAGGATTGATTTCTACTTCACATATTTGTTTTGGGGAGCAGACGGCCGATATATTCACCAAACCGCTTCTCAGAGGACCATTCCAGAAATGCACTTCCAAGCTGAGCATGATCGATATCTACGCTCCATCTTGAGGGGGAGTGTCGAAAGAATTATACATATGTGTGCCGTTTGGTCTTTTTATTCTTCTACGTTCCCGTCTTCTGTAATTTACCCATAGGGTTTTCTCTATATAAGAAACCTAGGGTTCTCTGGAATAATACAATTCTATTTCTTCTAATAGTCCTTGTTGGCACACATGTATCTGTCTCATTCCAAGGATCTATCCTTCTATTATGCAATCCTAAAGACTGTTGAATCGTGGAGATATGTCAATAGATATGAATGTACTCTCTGGAGGATGCTAATTAGCCAAAGTTGTGAGCATATCCCACGTATATAGCCAATTTGTCGTATGTGCATGAGTTCTCCTGCTAAGCATATGTGCCACCACATTTCCCTTACTGGGATGGTAAAATCGTACAGTCAAATCCTTCAGTAGTTTAAACCACCGGCGTTATCTCATGTTCAACTCCTTTTGACCAAAGATGTACTTCAAACTCTTGAGATCTATGAAAATCTTGAAATTCATCTTATAGAGATAATGGCGCCAGATCTTCAAAGTAAATACAACTGTCGCCAGTTCCAATTCTTGGGTGGGTAATTCCGCTCATGTGGCCTCGACTAACGTGATGTGTAAGCAATCACGTGACTTCGTTCTTTCAACACTGCTCCTAAACCTTTTCCTGAGGCATTTGTATATACTGCATAATCCTGAGTGCCTGAAAGAAGTACAAGAATGGACACAATCGTCAATCTTTTCTTCAATGATCTAAAGGACTTCTCGCATGAATCATTCTAAATGAAAGGAAATCTCTTCTGTGTCAATCGTGTCAAGGAAAGAACAACTTGGGAAAACTATTGATTAAGCGTCTGTAATAACCCGCTAGTTCAGGGAACCTTCGAATCTGAGTGACTACCTTGGGTTATTCCTAAGATATGACTTGCTCGATCTTTGCAGGATCACCACAATACCTACTCCAGAAATGATATGCCCAAGAAATGAGACCTGGGATAATAAGAACTCACACTTACTCAGCTTGGCATATAACTTATGCTCTTGAAGTGTGTCAAGAACTATCTTCAGATCTTTGCATAATTCCATTTATTTTGAGAATATATCATAACATCATTGATGAACACAATCGCAAACTTATCCAAGTATAGACGGAAAATCATGTTCGTCATGTTCATGAATGATGCATGTGCATCTAGTAGTAATGTAATCTCGAACTCAATCTCTTTCTTAGGTGGTAAACCTGACGAATCATTAGAGAACATATTAGGGTAATCAGACACTATCGTGATATCCTGAGCCATCGGCCCTCCATCAGATGTCTCTTAGGCAATTTCTAGATATGAATCACACCCTTGATCAACAAGTCTCTGAGCTCTCAATACTGAGATGTACTCCATTTTGAGTCATGTAATGTGCCCTTATAGGTAAACTCGGGTAGGTCCGGAATCCTGAAGACAATCGTCTTCATGAAGTAATTACCCATGGCATGATGAGCTGACAATTAATCCATACCCAAAGTTAGGTCAATCTTGTTGAGCTGTAGTAGCAAACAGTCTGCTATCATCTCATATCCACCAATCAACATTGGTAACTCTCTGACTATTAGTCTTATGATGAACAACTGACCACCTGGCCCATAAATGTGACAAGGATGATCTAGGGCATCTGCACCTCTACCTACTGAAACTCGAAACTCAAAGTTCATTCGTCACACCAAAATCAATTTAAAAGAACTAATATTATTGTTGAATTATTATATTACAATTATGTTTGTAACCCTTCGGGTTCTGTAACCTCTCAGGGGTATTTATGTATTTTTCCTCTTGTACTCTTTAGGGTTTTTTTTCTATATAAGAGACCCTAGCCCTATAGAATAGATATCCCATTCGTATCTCTTCTCCACATGGTATCAGAGCAACGGTCCTAGACCGGGGTTCTGACCTAAAATCCCCAACAACCACCTTCAAGCCTCGCAAAAGCCTGCGTGGGCCCTCTTCCCTGAATTAAGGCCCCACGCAAGGCCCTCCAATCGCCTCCTATGCAGCAGCCCTCCCGCTAGCGCTACCCTGCGCTTTCAGGACCTCCTACGAAGGTCGTCGGCCCCACAACTACCCTCTACGGGTAATGTAGGGCTCTTTGGAGATCCAAAATTCATCACGAACCGCTGCCAAGAATCCAGATCTGCTGTCCATTAAGGATTTTCAGCCCTTCTTCAAGGGCAAACGCGAGTTCTAAGGCATTTTTAGCTCTTACATGCGTCCTTAATTGATCACATGATCTTATTTCTATATTAAGACCACCATGGAGCCTTCTTCTACCGAGACAAAGCCCTTGGTCACGAATATTATGGTACACGACACCTACTATCACACGTAAGGGCACAGAAAATTACGTGCTCTCGTCTCGATCTTTTATGGTGTTCATTGGTGGTCAGAGGAAACTTTACATTTTAACTAAAGATCCTTTGGACGAAAAGGACAAAGAGTATGACAACTGCCAGACTGACAACTATTTGGTTATCAACTGGATGGCCAATAGTGTTAAGGCTGACATTGCCTCAAATATTCTTTACAAAAATACGACCGAGGAAATGTGGGAGGATCTCGATCAAACATACTCCCAGAAGAAGATGAAGTCATGCTTTGTAGACATTTACAAGCGAATCTGGTCGGCATCTCAGGGTGATTCCACCCTCATCGAGTACTACAAGCATATATCCAGCCTGTATGAGGAGCTTGCAATATTCCAGCCCTCATGCTGCACCAAACAAATACAAGAGCGTTTTGACTGGCAAGTATGATGCTTCCTTGATGGCCTGCATTCTAGATACAATGCAGTGAAGGAGCAATTTCTTATATCAGACACATTGCCAACAATGAAGGCCATCTTTGCCTGACTTGAGGAGCTCGAGACATCCGCTGCTCGGCCTCCCATCGTACCTTCAACATACAACTTTGCACACATCGTCTCGATTGGACGAGGAGGCAAATACAGCTTGCGAGGAGGACGTGATCGTGATCCAAATCGTGGGTGTGGACATGAATCTGGACGATGTCGTGACTTTGGTCATGGTCGTGGGCGAGACTCTACTGTCCCATGTACTCGCTGTAGTAGGTGGAGCCACCCGACTGAACAATGCTGGCAGAAGTTTGGCGTACCTTCTTATCACGCCAATAATGCTTATGAGGATGCCTATGATGTGGAAAAGGTATCGCCTACCTCTCGTGGCAAGATTGTTCATCTTAATGATGCAAATTACTCCTGCCTAATGCAGATCCTTCAGACTCCAGGGCCTAGCACCACTAGTAACACTACAACTGCTGCTCTGGCTACTCCTTCAGGTACAATAGCCAATTCTGCTATCACTCCTACTCCAGTTTGGATTATTGATTCGGGCGCCTCTACTCATCTCACTGGAGAAGGTAGTCTGCTCACCTCTTCCATATCATCTACCTCTATGAAGTCAGTTCGAGTCGCTAATGGGACTCGATCACAGATTACTACTATCAGAACTATGGAGTTCTCTTCCAAGATCTGACTTTCGGGAGTTCATTGTACTCTTGATTTTCCTCTTAGCTTGCTGTCAGTTCACAAGCTTTGCGTTGAGCTTCATTGTTGTGTGATATTTGATGTGTCTTGTTGTTATTTTCAGGACATTCAAACGAATTTAGATTTTTGGTGGGGGTCATGAGAAAAACGACCTACATTACCTTGACATACCCTCGGACTTCAATTTTGTCGTTGTTGCGTCCATCTCTGAAGATTCGCTCCTATGGCATCTGCGCCTTGGGCGTCCCTTTGTTAAGACCATCTCCGTGATGTTTCCTGAACTCTTAGCTCTGAAGCCCTTTGAGTGCGAGGCATGTGAGTTCAGGAAAGACCATCGAGCTTCATTTGCTGTTCGTACTAAGTCTCGTAGTACTGTCGCTTTTCATCTTGTTCATTGTGATGTTTGGGGACCTTGTCCGATCTGCACATTAAGTGATCATCGCTATTTTATAGTTTTTCATTGACGATTATAGTCGATCTTCTTGGGTATATCTAGTATAGGAGCATTCGGAGATTAATCAAATTGTCAGAAATTTCTTTCAATATGTTAAAACTTACTTTTCTAGCATTGTTAAGATCATTCGTACCAACAATACTCTTGAGTTAGCCCAACATGACTTAACCTCTTTCTTTGCATCCCAGGGAACTGCTCACCAAACATCATGTCCATATTCCTCACAACAGAATGGTATAGATGAAAGGAAACTCCGACACTTACTAAATGTTGCCAGATCTCTTCTTAATCAAATGAGTGTTCCTAAACAATATCGGGGAGATGCTATCCTTACTGCAGTGTATCTCATTAATCGTGTTCCTTCATCTATTCTCAAAGGGGCAACTCCATTTTCCTTACTTTACCTTACTAAGTCTCATTTTCCCATTCCTCTGCGAATTTTTGGTTGTATTGCCTTTGTTCATAACTTTCATGCAACTGACAAAGTATACTCTCGTGCCATCAAATACGTCTTTTTTTGGGTACTCTCGTACCCATAAAGGCTATCGCTGCTATGATCCTGTTGGACATCGATACTATGTGTCTGATGATGTCACCTTCTTTGAGCAAACAAGTTATTTCACACAGATTGTGAGTGACATTCCTCTGGATCTCCCTCCTCCACCAGTCATCTATACTCGCCAGCGTACCTCTATACCTTCTACACCAGTATATGTACCTTTGCCTGTCCCTTTTATGCAGGATGATATGACCACTTCGAGTGCTCCCACCACTGTTGTCCCGGATGTACCTGGGGAGTTTTCTATAGCTCTACGCAAGCAAAAAAGGCAATGCACATATCACCCCATCTCACATTTTAATTCGACAGATGGTTTATCTAGCTATGACAAGAGATTTGCAAATGCTCTAAATGCTATTTCCGTTTCAAGAGATCATTTCAGTGCAATGCAGGATCATGGTTGGTGACATGCCATGGATGAGGAGATGGATGCACTTGCCTCTCGGGGCACGTAGCATCTTGTGCCGTGCCCCCTGGGAGTTCGCCCCGTGGCTTGTCGATGGGTCTTCAAGACCAAACAATCGCCTGATGGTTCTATTGACTGGTTAAAAGCCATACTGGTTGCCAAAGGTTTCACATAAACTTTTGGAGTTGATTATTTTGAGATCTTCTCGTCTGTTGCCAAAATGGGGTCGATACGTACCATTCTCTCTGTTGCTGCCAACAAGGCTTGGCCCATTTATCAACTTGATGTGAAGAACGCCTTTCTTTATGGTGATCTTGAGGAGGAGGTCTACATGATGCAACTGCCAGGGTATATAGTCGAGGGGGAGCATATATGTCGACTATGCAAGGCCATTTATGGTCTGAGGCAGAGCCCAAGGACATGGTTTGACATGCTCACTACGGAGATCAACACACTTGGTTTTCAGAGGACAACATCTGACTACTCTGTCTTTGTTAGATGACAGTTTACTGGCACGATCATCCTTGCTGTCTTTGTTGATGATATGGTTATCACAGGAGATGATGTAGATGGTATTTAGGAGACTAAGACCTTCCTCCAGATGGTCTTTGTCATGAAAGATCTCGGTCAACTTCGTTATTTTCTTGGCATCGAAGTAATATGCACTACAGAGGGGCTCCATCTCTCACAGAGAAAGTATTGCCTTGATATTCTGACTGAGGCATGACTTCTTGGATGAAAGCCATCTGGCATCCCTGCAGAAGTGAGAAAATATTCAGCATTTACTGATCCAGCTTTTGAGGATGCAACACGATACAGAAGGTTAGTGGAAAAATTACTCTATCTCACTGTTACTAGGCCCGATATATCATATGCTGCGAGCAGAGCCAATCAACATGTGGAGAAGCCTCTTTACAGTCACTGGTATGATGTTCTTTTGATCCTTCGATATTTGAAAGGATCTCCCAGACATGGACTCTTCTATGTGGTGAATGGACACACTAATATCTCCGCCTATACAGATTCTGACTATGCAAGCTCTCTTGAGGACCGTTGATCCACTACAGGATACACCATGTTTGTTGGGGATAACCTTGTCACTTAGCGAAGAAAGAAGCAGACAGTGGTATTCAGATCCAGTGCGGAAGCAGAATACATGGAAATGGCTCAGGCCACATGTGAGATCACATGGCTTGTTTCTTTCCTAACATAACTTGGCATGTCAATCGCCACTCCTGTACCCTTATACTGCGACAACAAGTCTGCCACGTACATCACCACCAATCCAGTTTTCCATGAGCGGACAAAACACATTGAAGTTGATTGCCATTTTATCCATGATGCAATACGAGGAGGACGAATCAAGACTCCACATATCTCCACTGAACTTCAACTTCTAGACATCCTCACAAAGGCTCTTCAGTTCCAAGGAAGCGCCTCATGTACTTAGTATCCAAGTTGGGCATGATCGACAGATATGCTCCAACTTGAGGGGGAGTATTAGAATTATTATATTACAATTATGATTTTAACCCTTCAGGTTCTGTAACCCTTAACCGTCGGGTTCTGTAACCTTTAACCCTTTTGGTTCCGTAACCCCTCAAGGGTATTTATGTATTTTTCCTCTTGTACACTTTAGGGTTTTCTCTCTATATAAGAGACACTAGCCCAATGGAATAGGTATCCCATTCGCCTCTCTTCTCCCCAATTATTAATTGCAACAATTCATGTTCGCGAATATTTCTATTATGCTTTTTCTCTTCGTAGTATACAATATGGAAATTAGTTGCAAATGGTGACATCTGTGATTATGGAATTTGAATGTCATATTTCCCTTTCGGACTTGCAATAAGTTGAAGTACTGTCGTTATTTCAAAAATTTATGCAATCAGAACTATAATACTACGAATGTATGTAGAGGGGTACCATTGCTCTTATACCAATCTGTGGCGCCTGTTCCCGCGGATCCGGGATATCCGTTTACATAACACTCGTAGTATCATGTTTACTAGAGATCGCATTAGGTTATTGAAATTGAGGGAATTTTTTTTGCATTTAGTTTTTGAATGACATTCACATTTAACTAATAAGCCAAAGAACTACAATATGTCACCAATTTATTTGTATTAATTTCCATATAAATTAACATGTAACAAAAGAAGTAGGATTATGTACATGCATCCCAATTTTAGCAGAAGAGAAAGAAAATCATTTATAATATCCTGAACAAAAACTATAACATGCATACCTGTTAAGTTTTACTGTGGAAACTTACGTTGAGCTCTCCTAATTCCACAATGCAGGTGTTATTCCTGCAATCCATGCATTAGAGAGAACAAAATGTCAACACATGTTGAGTAAATCTAATTAATTAGAGATAACAGGAATTTAATGACTCCAAAAGAAAGCAGGTAGCCAGTGTTTGGAAATTAAAATTTAGAGTTACTTGCATTGAAACATGTTTTCAAGTTGTTTGGTATTTGAATCTTCAGACTTACTCATCTTACCTCAATTTCTCAACTTTAACACTTTTATATATAGATTATATGATACATATTTAAGTTATTACTCTTTTTTTTAATTCATGTTTAATGGATCTTAATAATATGGATGATGAATCTCTGATCTAATCGTTGTCTTTATTAAATGCTTATATCGAGATGACCCATATATCTTGATGATTTAAAGATTAATATAGTCGAGGTTATCCATATCTCTTTCCTATGTTTATGAATCATGTGGATGGATCATAATAAGTGTATATGATGGTCTGGTGTTTTAATTCTTTTCTTGTTGAATTTCTCAAACTCAGTGGATAGTATGTGGTCTTGGTTTGGTAAGACCTCAGACTATGACTCTGAGGTAGTAAGGAAGCCTTAGGGTTGGGGCACCTCCGTAGGTACGCGGTGGAATAAAATGCATCCTAACTAAGTTCCCAATTCGTCCACTAGCTATATCTAACAATTATGGTATGAGCTCGTAGTCTGATAAGGGTGATTTTAATATGATCTTTTGTCGTGCCTTGAACTACTGGCGGAACAGTAACTAGCTCAACGGAAACCAAGCTCAACTACAACTCATTCAACTGTAACCAAGCTCCCATGTAGCCACGCTAATTGTAATCCATCTCAATCCAAGTTCAATTGAAACTTCTCCAAAGTCAACTGTAATTGATTCAGATATAGCTATAGAGTATTCAAATGTAGTCATCACCAAGTCTATTAGTAGAATAGTAACCAAAAACTCAAGCGGTGAGATAGTCTCCTAAGAGACCCTTACGTTTGTCTCACCCTCTAAGTGGAACTGCGGTCCAGTAGATAAGAACATAATTCATCAAATATTACATGACAGTTAAGATCTGTACAAAGCTTATGAGCAGACAACAAGCTAAGAGGAAAATCAAGGGCATAGTGAACTCCAGTTAATCGAAGCTTGGAGGAGAACTCCATAGTTTAGATGTTAGTAACATGCGAATAGGCCTCATTGGCGACTTGAACTGACTTCACTGATGAAGAGCGGGAGAAGGTTAATAGACTACCTTTTCCTTTCAGATGTTTATAGGCTCCGAAGCATGGGAATAAGTAGTGGTAGAGTTGGCTAATGCACCTGAAGTGTAGTCAGACTAGCAAGAGTACCCTCAGTTGTGGAAGCGTCGTACATAGGGTTCTATAGAGTCTGTATTAGACGGGAGTAATCAGTGACATTAAGTTGGATTGTTTGTCCACTGGAATCTAGATCAGGAGATGCCTCTACAACATCATAGACATTCTCATAGGCACTATTGGCTAGATGAGGAGGATAGGCAAACCTTTACCGACATCTCTTGGACGAATGACTCCAGCGACCATAATGGATGCACTGTAGGTTTTGAGGAATAGTATTTTCATGTCCACAGCCTAAGTCACCTCTACGACCACAACCAAAGTCATTGCTTCGGCCTCCTCGAAATCTATGTCATCCTCCTCTCCGAAATGATGTTTGTTGGGAAAACTTATTTATTCCATAAGCCCTAGGCTGTCTTATTTAGAGGATAGACCTATGGGTAAATTACATAAAGTCGATAAGAAGAAAAGACAATTGATAATAGAGTACTGAGAAATAGAAACATACATCTCTACACCCCCCTAAGATGGAGCATAGATATTTATCATGCTCAACTTGGACGAACATTTCTGAAATGATCCTCTGAGTAAGGCCTTGGTGAAAATGCGTCCCGTCTGGTCTCTTGAGCTGACATGAGATGTAGAGACAAATCCCTTCTGAATCATATCACATATATAGTGACAATCAACCTCAATATGCTTTGTCCTTTCATGGAATGCCGGGTTATTAACAATAAACAAGGTTGCCTGGTTGTCGCATTTTAGCGACATGGAAAGAGGTGCATCTATATGTAGATCAAGAACTTCTCGAACCCACATCATTTCTGTGCATGCTTGTGCCATAGCCCTATACTTCGACTCAACACTAGATCTAGCAACAATAATTTGCTTCTTGCTTTTCCACGAGACCAGTGAATCTCCAACAAATATAGCAAACTATGTGGTGGACTTTCTATCCTTGGGACACCCTGCATAATCTGCATCTGCATATGCTGAGATGGAGATGGTGCCACCTTTCTTAAAAATCAGCCCTGCACCTGGAGATGATTTAAGATACCTTAGTGTCATCTGTATAGCATCCATATGTACCTGATGAGGTTATTCCATGAACTGACTCACCCGACTAACAACAAATGAAATATCATGTTTGGTAATGGTCACATAAAGGAGCTTTCCTGCTGGTTCTCTGTATCTTCTCTTGTCAATCTCATCGGTATGATATTCGTATAGCTTCATGCTTGGATCCATATGTATGGTAGCAGGTCGACATCCAAGCATACTCGTATCACTTAGCAAGTCGGTGACATACTTCCTTCGAGTCATCACTAGCCCATGTTGATTTTTGGCAAACTCCAGTCCCAGAAAGTGTCTAAGAGATCCAAGATCCTTGGTAACAAATTCACGGCCCAAAAATTCTTTTGCCTTCTTTATTCCTTGTATATCATCTCCTGCAATAAGTATATCATCAACATATACTATAATGGCAATCATACCTCTAGAGGTTCTTTGTATGAAGAGCGAATGGTCTGCATTCGACTACTTGAACCCCTGCTTCTGAAATAAATCTGACAGCTTTTGGAACTTGGGCTGCTAATTGAATTGAAGCATTCGAATTCGATTATGATTCGTTCGATAATAATTCGAAAATAATTCGATTCGAAGTGAATTGAATTGAATATGAATTCCAATCATGAATTCGATTCCCAAACGAATTGAATTTGAATTAGCTTAAATTCGTTCGATAAAAATTCGATTCGATTCGATATATATATACCATATACATACATTCAAATAAACATATAACACTACCTTTTATTTACCGATATAAAGACCCCCCTCACATGGGAATTGATATTTTTTGAATGAGAA
Source organism: Ottelia alismoides (assembly GCA_037367405.1). Lineage (NCBI taxonomy): Eukaryota > Viridiplantae > Streptophyta > Magnoliopsida > Alismatales > Hydrocharitaceae > Ottelia > Ottelia alismoides. The sequence continues at coordinate 14,867 of JAZKJV010008632.1, forward strand.
TGTTTATTTTCTTCCCCCACTATTTTATTTATCAATATATTTATTTACGTATAACACTACCTTTTATATTCTCTCTCATTTCCCCTCTCTTTATCTCTGTTTCCCTTACTTTCCCCTCTCCCTCTTAAATTCCCAATCTCTCTCCTCAAACGGTAGAACCCTAAAGGCCTAAACCTATCTCACGCATGCCGTCACCCTCCCCCTTGCTACCTGGCCGTCGCCACCCTCTCCCTTGCTACCCGACGTCTTCGTCGCTCCATCTCACACCTACGACAGTGCCAAGCCGCTAACTCCTTCTCCCACCCCCTATCCCCTCTGCCTACACTTCCGCCTTCTGACATTCTCTCCTATGTCGCCAAAACCTCCCTCCCCACCAAACCCTCCTCTCGTCAATACACCATTCCCGCTCACTTCAATCCCATTGTTGCACCTCTACCCCCTTCCCGCATCTCCGTCTACTTCGTCCTGCTGCCAACGACTCCAACTGCAGTCCATTCGTCATCATAATCAAGTATGAAGTGCTGGACAAATTCTCCGTTGGTTGTAGTAATGACTTGCTTATCCTGTATATTCTATTTCCTTATTTTTGATTGTCGACGGTTGTATGATCTTGGATTGGTGAAGAAATAACACATATTACCAGCAATCATTCGTACAATATTTTTAAATCTATTATCTTCTTCGGTAAAAACTAATGGGGATAAACAATGCTCCTATTCTTCCAAATCTGCTCAATTCCAAACACGTGATTTTGACTGTTGGCATTATTAAATTTCTGAATTAGTGAAACCCATCATTTTTATTATTAGCAGATAAGTCTAAATTATTATGAATACCGGTCCTAGTCAGTTTGATATTGCAATTTGGATTCATTATTATTGCATGTAATTGCATCGATTTCATCACTCTTGCATGTATTTTATTAGGATAAGTTACTTTCTCATAAACTAATCTCACAATGTGATGATTTTTTTGAAAATTAATTTATCACAATGAGAGACTATCACCATACTTTTGTTATTGAAGTATGGCATAAATAGTACTTTTTTGTGAATGATTGCAATGATTGACTTATAAAAATCAATTTCTTTAGAAATCATGGAGATATATAATAAGAGAAAAGATGGAGGTGATTCCTTTGAAAAACATGGATCACAACCCTACGATCATGCTTTTGGACATATATTAAAATCTTATCTTTTCTTAATTGCTGTGAAAATTTAATTTTCGCTATTGCTGTGAAAATCTAAATTTAGATGTGATCACGTGTTTACATTTTTCTTTAGATGACTAATTCGAACATGCTATCTTCACAAAATAGTGTCCATGAAAGAGTGATTGAAGATGGAGATGATTTTGATGGGGTGAAAATGTAGGAGAAGAGGTAGAAGTAAAAAAAGTGCATGATGGAGTAATTACCAAGGTTGATATAAAGAAAAGATCGTCAGTTTATCAATCATTTATTAAAGAGAATGTGAAGGTTGGTGGAGTGTTAGTTGAAAGGTGGAAATGTATGGATTGTAAAAAAACATTCAAAGTAATGAATTGTGGAACTACTTCACGTTTAAAAAATCATAAAGAGAGATATTGTATCATGCGAGATTCTGGTGATAAGAAACACAGAATGTTATCTTTTGCTCCTTCGTCATCCGAGCTAGATCATTTGAATGAACTTGCAAAATCTTTTTCAAGGATTGATCAGACGAGAGCGAGAGAATTGATCACTTAATGGGTTATCGTTCTTGAACATGCTTTTAGTATTGTTGGAGAATTTTAGTTTAATGCGATACTAAAATATACGGATTCCAATTTAAATAAGTTTCCAGAATGAAGCTTTTCTCCATTGAAAATGAAAAATTGAAAAGAAATTTTCTACATGTGGGCATGATTGGTCTTACTACAGATACTTGAACATCAAATCAAACTATATGGTACATGTGTTTGACTGCTCACTATGTGATTTTGTGCATTTCATATTATATATTGAACACTGCTGAAAGTTTTAATTTATCCTAGTTATCTTTATTACAAAATAGAATCACAAAATTTATTATTGAAAATTTTGGATAATATTGATCCTAGAAGTATTAATGCACACTTCATCTCTTTAATTAACATTCATATTACTCAAAATGTATTTAAGTTATAAGGTAGGTGTCTTCTCTACATCATACTCTCTTTTTTCTAAATAAATATTATTAATTAAAATTTTAAATTTGATAAAATATGAATTGAATTTAAATATTCGAAACTCATAATGAATCGAATTTGAATTCGAATTAGTGAATTCGGTTAAAATTCGATTCGAGTTCGAATCTGAATCCATGTGGATTCGAGTGTATTCGATTCGATTAGCACCCCTATTTGGAACCATGCCCGTGGGCTCTGGTTAAGGCCATAGATTGCTTTATGAAGTCTACATACATGTGAACACCATACAAGAATGCAGGTGGCTGCTGCATGTAGACTTCTTCCTGAGATCACCATACAAGAATGCATTCTTGACATCAAATTGGAACAAGGGCCAATCTCGAACCACTGCAACTGATAAAAAGATCCGTAGGGTAGAATGGCGAGCAACATGAGAGAAAGTGTCAAGGTAGTCCACCATATATGTTTGAATAAAGCCACGTGCTACTAGTCGAGCCTTGTAACGATCAATACTTCCATCTGCATTCTGCTTCACTGGAAGACCCATTTGTAACTCATTGTAGATGCTCCAGTGAGGATCGAGACCAGACTCCAAGTACCTCTTGACTGGAGAGTTGCCATATCCTCCTCCATGGCTACTCGCCACCTGTTATCTGTCAACACCTCTTGATAATTCCATGGAATGGCCACGATGTTCAAAACAACCACAAACTTCCGAAAGTCACCCGTTTGACGATCGGAGGCGACATGAGAAGCTGTTGTTTACGAGACACAAGAATGCTTCTGTTCCGAATAGCAATAGGTAAATCAAGATCATCATCATCATTTCTGCCACCAGCATGATCATCAACCTCCTGAGATATGCCATGTTCATAAACGATATTAAACCCATCTTTAGAAGTAATGCTATCAGAACAAACTTGGGGCGTGTTAGGTGACTAACCATGAGCATGAGTAGGAACAAACCATCGACTGTAATGATGTGGTAGTGGTGGGACTGGAGTAATGGGAGGTGATGGGGATAATGGTGGTAATGAAGGAGGTGGTAAAGGAGATGGTGAGGAAGGCGGTTGACTCAAAGGTGGAGGGGGAATATAGACCTTACTGTCTGAATATGAAGATGTCAACCAGTCTCCTGTAGGCTTGAAATACTTGACATACTCAAAAAGTGTGACATCCCGCTACATAATACCTCCTATTTAAGGGATCATAGCAGCGATAGCCCTTCTGAGTTATGGAGTACCCAACAAAGACACATTTGACATCCTTAGAAGAGAGCTTCTCAATCCCTGTAGACAACCGATGGACAAATGCAACAGATCAAAAAACATGAGGGCTAAGGGAGAACAATTCCTTGTCAGTAAAAACAAGTGAAAAAGTTATTTTTCTCCCCTAGCATTGACGAGGGCATGCGGTTAATGAGATAGAATGTTGTAAGAACCGCATCACCCCAGAATGATTATGGAGCACAACTCTGGATTAGGAGGGTATGGGTGACATCAAGAATGTGACGGTGCTTTCTTTCAGCAACACCGTTCTGTTGAGACGTATAAGCACAGGACGTTTGAGGAAGAATATCATGAGACTGAAAGAACTTGGAAAGTAGATGAGTGCAGAATTCAAGCGTATTGTCTGTTCGAACAATTTTAACATAGGTAGAAAATAAATTCTTTACTTCTCTAATGAAATTTATTATGACATTTCCATCTTTAGATTTATTTTTAGCAAGAAGACCCAAAACGAACAACTAAAATCATCTACAACAACTAAAAAAATCTGTGCCCCTGATGATTGGGAATATGACTTGGACCCCAAGAGTGTATATGGAAAAATTCAAAAAGGGGAGCTACTGCTCTGACTCTGAAGGACTAGGGAAGACCGACTGACGTTGCTTCCCTAATTGACACGCTTCACAGTTGAATGAAGAGCGGGGTGAAATTTGGGGAAGAACTTGACGCATTTTCTGAAGCAGGAGACGATCAAAGCGTAGGTGCCAAAGGAAGGGAGAGATTGGACCAGTGAAATGAGATGATAGATTGGCATATGGTGTTTATTTCTGTCTATAGAGACCGCCCTGCTCACGACCACAACCAATCACCTTGCCCGTAATAATGTCCTGAAACACAAGAGATGAGGGGTTAAATATTGCTCGACAATTTAAATCCTTGGTAATTTGACTGATAGATAGTAAATTCATTGGAAAATTAGGAGCATGCAGCACATTATGTAAGCCTATAGATGGTGTCAAGGTGATCTCCCCATGTCACTTGATAGGAGAATGAGTCCCATCATCTATGGCTACAGTCCTTCCTGGAGGAACCTATTGATAGGCTATGAGCTGATCTCTATTTCCACACAAATGATGTGTAGCTCCAGAATCAATAATCCACTCTGATATATCTGAACCAGCATAAAAAGTAGATGTAGGAACACTGCCTGAGGAACTGACCTCTGCAGAAGCAATAAAGTCTGGGTTGTTCTTTGGATAAGGTGTTAGTGTACTAGATGGAGGCATAATGTCACTCAGACGAGACACAAGATCATCATATCTCTGATCTAATGTGGATGGCGCATCATTTTGATGATAAGCCTGCTCTGCTACATGTGTTGATGTTGGAAAACCATGCTCAGAGTAGCATATGTCTTCCGTATGATCCGATCTGTGACAATAGGTACACGATGGTCCACGACCACATCCACCTCTACTTCGTGATGTCCGTCCACGAAAGTGAGATGCACCGCCTCTCCCACGAGAGGCTGTCATAACAGAAGAATTTGGCACTGGAGTTGAGACATCAATCCTATTTAACCTCCGGAAATCCTCCTCCATGGGAGGTATTGTAGAATTAGTCAATATCCATGAAAGTTAATCCCATTCAGGCTTAGAAAAGAACATTATAATTTCATATGCCCATGTCATCGTGTACATTATACATTATAACTAGCCATGTATTACATGATTAGTTTTAATATCAACATTGTGTGTTCGCATTGTGGTAATGCGGGGGTTTACTTCTTGAGCAAGAGTTTGAAAATCTCAGGAGTCAGGACCCCTTATTCTATCGTCAGCATTGTTTTAAAAAGCGCCGCCTCGAGGCGAGGCGCACCAAAATCGCCTCGAGGCACACGCCTTGGGTCCTTTGGGTGAGGCATACGCCTTGACTTGGCATGAGGCGTTCGAGGCTCTCGGCGCTCGACGTGAGGCGGAGGCGTAAGCTTCGAGCACAAGGATTTTTTTACCTTTTTGGTTATGTGATTTGCACATCCCTATTATCCATAAGCATTATATATTTTTTATGTTTGTATTTTTGTTTCCGTATTAAACCTTGCATATTTCTATATATAGCTCCATGCAAAGAGAAGAGATCGCTTGAAAGCGTATGAATTGTAAATTTGTAATAAATGTTTTATATTAGTTGTAAGTTCACAACTTGATGTTGTTATTTGGTTGCATAAGTTGTGAATCTTAGAATAGTTATAAAATATATATGAAGAAGCAAGGTTTCAAATAAACACGTGAAGTAAAACAATCGTTACATTTTATTGTGAATAGCTGAATAAAAATAATGTTGTTAGTAAAAAAATTTGTTGGGGGGCATTGCCCCCACACCCCGTGGGGGAGCGCACCTGCTCCCCCCTTGCCCCTCCCACCCACCCCCCATGCTCATTGATCGAGAAATGAGACCCCCATCTTGTTGGGGTATGATATTGCAGGAGGAAATGCATATGATGATTCTCCAACTAAGTCCAACAAGAGAAATGAGTGCGATTCAAGGCATATTAATATTTTTTTACTTCGAACACTAAAAATTATGGTTTCTATTGCACTTTAGTATTAAGTATTGACTTTAGCTCAATACTCATATAGATTCTTTGAAGTTGGAACTTGATATTCTGTATATTAGTGGTTTAGTATTTGTTTTTTTGAACTTCAATGCTTTCATCGCTTATGTATTGTATCTTTTACTAGTGTTAAATTATTCTTGGGTGTGTTTTTGGAAAACTTAATATTGTTATATACTTTTCCAATGTGGATTTCTTTAATTTTATTTTTTTTTCCAAAAACTGAGGCTTATGTCTCGACCACCTCGAGGCTTACGCCTCGACTCAATTTTTGAAAAATGTCTCGGACCACCTCACACTTTTTTTAACCTTGATCATTAGTAGGGATATAAAAGGATAGGGTAATCCTCTGGTTGAGGTGCAAGGTTATTTTTCTTATCAACAAGTTTATCCAAACCTTGGAATTATCCTCCATACTGAGCTAGGCCTAAAGGATTTGGACTTATGCTATCTTTTCCTGCTTCTGTTAGGTTGAGGATGCAGTCAATTTTTTCATGGGTCAACGCCGTCGACCTAATGTAATTCGATTGTCATCATCAGGTTCAAGCCGTATGCTATCTTGTTTTTGTTTTTTGTTCTTGTACTCAGTCAATGGAACATGTTACATCTTTTCTTGTGGAGTATAAGTTGCATATTACTATTTTATCATTTTAAAATTTCAGATTCAAAATCCCCTGGGGATCCCAGATTCACAGAGGCATTTGGTAAGAAATTACTTTCTAATTTATAATAATATTCTCAGTTGAATCTGCACTTTGTGATTCAAAATCATCATTGACACCATTTGCCTTCATTCTTGATCACATCTCTTATTCTAGTATCCATCTTTGATTTATTAGTTCTCCATGATTAGTTGTCTCCTATTTTATGGAAAAAATGATCTAAAAACTGGCATCTCCTTTCAGAGTTGAGTCCAGAGGAGTCAGAGGATGTCTTCTTCAAGCAGGTAGTGAACTCTTTTTCTTTCTTTTATGCTTTTGAAAAAATACGAATCCATAATTTGAGTTTTCTGATTATAAACACAGAAATATTGCGGATAAGAGAATATGCTATCATATCCTTGTGCTCGTGCATACAAGAGTGACCCAACATCTATATGGCAATGCCAAGGTGCATGCAGGGGATCGGAAGATTCACACTACCACTAAACATCACCACCCTTCCCACACTAGACGTAACACACGCCACCACATCATCTCTGTCCCTCCATCTCACCATCACCTTTGACCCACATGTTGTAAAGATATTTCTATATTTTATGTACTTTTCTGTTACTTTTATTTTCGTGTTTCCATCTTATGTAATTTACCCATAGGCTTTCTCTATATAAGAGAGCCAAGGGTTCTTTGGAATAAACAACGAATACTTTTCTTCCAACATGGTATCAGATCCAACCTAAAACCCTAGCCGCCCACCACCTCCTCCCCTCTCTTGCCATCCGCCAATCTCCTCCCTCCTCTCCTCTCGGCATCGCCCCCCTCCCTCTTTTCTCGCCCCCCCCATCTCTCCTCTCTTTCCGCCGCTGACCCCCCTCCCCTCTTCCCGCCGCCAGCCTGAAACCCCCTATGGGTTTGAGTGCATAAGTCTACATATGCATCAAATCCTCTGATGTTTATGTAGACATTTGTTCCTTGGTCTACAAACCCTAGTTCTATCAACAACAACAACAACAAAGCCTTTTCCCACAATTAAGTAGGGTCGGCTACATGGATTCTTCGCCTCCATTCAGATCTATCTTGGGTCAATCTCGGACTTATATCCAAAAAACTAAGATCCCTTCGTATAGTCTCTTTCCAACACTTCTTAGGCCGTCCTCGCCCTCTCTTAGACGGCTCAACATCCCACCACTCGCATCTCCTAACCGGTGCATCAGTTGACCTTCTTTGCAAATGACCAAACCATCTTAAGCGGTTTTCTCGCATCTTATCCTCGATCGAAGCTACACCAACTTTCTTTCTGATTGCATCATTCCGAATACGATCTTTACGTGTATGTCCACACATCCATCTTAGCATTTTCATTTCTGCTACAGCCATTCTCTGCACATGTCTATGGTTCACAGGCCAACATTCAGAACCATAAAGCATAACAGGTCTCACGGCTGCTTTGTAAAACTTTCCTTTAATTTTTAAAGGAATTTTCTTATCACAGAGAACAGCGGAGGCTCCTCTCCACTTTAGCCAGCCTGCATTTATTCTATTAGTAACATCTCCATCAGTTCCCCATCATGTTGCAAAATAGATCCCAGATATCTAAAAGAATCTCTCTTCTGAATGTTATCGTCACCAATCTTCACCTCGAACAAACCCTAGTTCTATATCTCCGAAAAAAATGTTAGAAAACAAGATCGATATGCCCTTCATAGGTGCTTTCAAAGGTCCAATGCCCATTGTCAAGATGGATGGGATTGTTGGGAAAATAAGAGACTTGTTTATTCCATATAGTAGCCTATGGGTAAATTACATCAAGAGTCGAGAAGAAAAGGAAAAATATGAAACAATACATAATAACACAACATATATCTCTACACTCCCCCTCAAGATGGAGCATAGATGTTGATCATGCTCAGCTTGGACGAGCACTTTTGAAATGGCCTTCTAAGTAATGCCTTGGTAAAGATATCTTCAGTTTGGTCCCTTAAGCTAACATGAGATGTAGATATAAAACCCTTCTGAATCATATCTCGTATAAAGTGACAATCAACCTCAATGTGCTTGGTTCGTTCATGAAATGCTGGGTTATTGGCAATGAATATAGCAGCTTGATTGTCACATTCCAAGGCCATAGGAAGTGAGACTTCTATATATAGATCTGTAAGAATAGCTTTCACCCATATCATTTCTGTACTAACCTGGGCCATAGCCCTATATTCAGACTCAGCCCTCTGGCTACAACCTTTTGCTTCTTACTTCTCCATGAGACGAGAGAGTGTCCGACATACACAACAAATCCAGTGATGGACTTATCCTTGGGGCATCCTGCGTAATCCGCATCTGCACATGCTGAAATAGTGATCTCCTTGTCTTTCTTGAATAACAGACCAGCACCTGGAGATGGTTTAAGATACCTGAGTATCATATGTATAGCATCCATATGTACCTGATGTGGTTGCTCCATGAACTGGCTCACCCGGCTAACAACAAAAGCGATATCAGATCTTGGAGGTAAATTCCTTAGTAGTGCAGTTGAAGAACATAATTCCTCGAATATGGTCCCAAAAATGTTAATTCCCTTATTAATGTTGTGAAATCGCATGGAATCTATGCGATATACATGCCGCATATATAAAATGCGACACTTGTACAATAATAAATCGAAGTTGATATTTTTTGACATTTAAAAATAATGAAAATCGCATGGAATCTATGCGATATAGCTAAAAATATGAAAATCACATTTTTCTATGCGTTATGGGTTTTTTTGACTGTTAATAATTGTTATAAAATAAGAAGCGGAAGCGGAATGATAAAACAGAGCATAAGAACAAGAAACATAAACATGGAACACCAAGATTTAATGTGGAACCCTACTCCGTGAGGAGCGGGATGAAACCACGGGAGAAGCCCCTGAATTGGGCGTGTTTGTCTATTGACTTTCTCAATGAGTACAGGAGGTCTGGGGCTCCTTATATAGCCTTCCCAGAGCCTCCAAGTCCCACCACTGGTCCATGTGGGACTAAACACTAGATGTGGGTAAATGGATCTTCTCCAGGATCCATTTACCCTGCTACAACACAATAGGCGCATACAACTTATACTCCAACACTCCCCCTCAAGCTGGAGCATGCAATGCTCAGCTTGGACAAACAGACAGAAACTCAACTCAACGCTACAAGACACTACGGACAATATCAACCCAACGCGCACATGCTGCAGTCGAGGACGTTGCTTCTCATGCCGTGCAGGTGAGGAGGACGAACGGGCTGGAGTGTGAGTCAACTGAAGACTCAGAATCTGACCATCGAGTCTGAAGTTGCGCCTGAAGTCTCCTCGTCGGAGAACTGGGTCTCTCCCATCTGGCTCAGAGAATGGTGCACTGCTCTGGTGTACCTATGATACCACATGAAAATCCTTGCCCTCAAGGAAATGGTACTCTGCTCTGGAGTCCCTATGGCTTACATGAAAACTCTGGCCTGACAACTAGAAGAATGATGGGGACCTCTGACAATGATGGCAACATATGCTCATCTGAAAAATGACCGCACACTCGTGCGCGTCTGAAACTGGAGACTCGGAAACAATGATCGTCGAGTCTGAACAACTGTAGAGTCTGATCAACTGGCTGGTCTGGAAACTGTCATCTGAATCTGGAATCTGGATAATGAACAGACCTGTGACTCTACACATATACTCCCCCTTTCTCCCATACTTGTCAGAAAATGAACATCGACAAAGATGGGAGAAGACAAGATAAATAGGGGTACAAAACAAAACCACTTAGCCGATCAAAACATTTATCGTCTTTTCAAACATTCATCATCATCATCATCATTTTTTAAGCATTTTTTTAAGCCGTTGACATTTTTTTTCCGGTTTTCATCAGTCATTGTTTTTGTAAGCCGTTTCATCAATCTCTCCTTTTTTTTCTTTTTTTTAAACGGCTTTTTCAAATCAATTTTTTTTAAATATGCGTACGACCTTTTTTTTCATTGTACGCAGTTTTTTTTGAAACATAACTTGGCCTACATGGGCCCAAACATACGAACCTCCATATCTGCTCTCTCCTCTTTTTCACACTTTTTCTTTTTCTTCTTCTTTCTTTTTTTTAACGGACCAAGCCCCCTACACTTTTTTTTTAAATATTCTCGGCCTACATAGGCCCACACATACGACACAGTAGGGTTCCAATTGGAACCCTTCTTGCGAAATCACGCCGCTGCCCCAATAAAGGGAGGAGCCGCCTCCTGCACGCGATGGAGGAGACTCGGACTGCAGGACAACACGTGCGCGATGGGATCTGCTGAAAAGGAACGCACGATGGTGTCTTGGATCTGGAGAGCGCGCGAGGAGGGATCGCCCAGGAGGAGGCGCGCGAGGGGGGGTTCTGCCGGGGCTGCGCGCTGGAGGGTTGCGCGCCGTCTGCGACCTGGAGGAGCACGGCGATGTCTGGAGGATCGTTCCAGACAGGGCATCGCCGCCTGTGCTTGGGAACTGAACTCGCGCCTCCTGCGCGAGATTCGAGAGAGGAAGGCCGCCAGGGTCTCCATCGCCTGGTTGGTGGGATCGGAGGAGCGGCAAGCGTAACATGATACCATCGCCTGACGAGGAGGTCGTGCGCGGGGAGCACTAGCCCTGCTTGGAGACTGCGGGCTGTTATCAAGGCTTGCCTGTAAGGGTGCGAGATCTGGAGCGATGACTAGGGCTCGCACGCGGAGGAGGGGGTCACCTGGAGCGATTAGGGCTTGCGTGCGAGGATCTGTAGGAGAGGAATCTCCTGTGTCGTGAGATGGGAGAGGCGCATCGCCGTCTGGATCGACGATGGGGATGGTTTTTGCTGCCTGGGATCTCTGCCGCCTGATCTTCGGTGCTTGATTGGTTGCCGCAAGGAATTGGGGTTCGTGGGAACCCTAGAAGAAATCTTGCGCGCTGGAACAACATCTAGAGTTCCGAAGAAAAAATCTCTCGAACAAAAATCTCTCGAACAAAATATGAATATGCTCTCAATTCTCAAAGATTAAAAAAATCACGAAATCAACCGAGAATCAAACCCGCTCTGATACCATGTTATAAAATAAGAAGCGGAAGCGGAATGATAAAACAGAGCATAAGAACAAGAAACATAAACATGGAACACCAAGATTTAACGTGGAACCCTACTCCGTGAGGAGCGGGATGAAACCACGGGAGAAGCCCCTGAATTGGGCGTGTTTGTCTATTGACTTTCTCAATGAGTACAGGAGGTCTGGGGCTCCTTATATAGCCTTCCCAGAGCCTCCAAGTCCCACCACTGGTCCATGTGGGACTAAACACTAGATGGGGGTAAATGGATCTTCTCCAGGATCCATTTACCCTGCTACAACACAATAGGCGCATACAACTTATACTCCAACAATAATATATGGAAGTCGCATGTCTTATATGCGATATACATAACGCATATATTCCATGCGATTTCACTACATTACTGAGAGAATTAACATTTTTGGGACCATATTCGTGGAATTATGTTCTTCAACTACACTACTAAGGAAGGAATTTACCTCTCATGTCTTGTAATAGTGACATGAAGGAGTTTGCCCACCATCTCTCTATATCTTCTCTTATCCACCTCATCAGTGTCGTCATCATATAATTTCATTGATGCAGCGTGATCACAAATTATAGGGCCGCATTTATTTAATTAATTAGTCGTCAATTTTAATTACATTTTTAGTGGTCGTAATGGTCTAATTAAATAATTGAGATCACATGTGATCTCAAAGTTTATTTCGTAGATTTTAATTTGAAATTGGGTCAATTAATTAGTTAGAGTCAGTTTAGGCAAGTTGGTTGTCAATTTTAATTTGTTTACTATTTTTGTAAACCATCTCTCCTATATAAAGAGATGGTAGTCCAGTATTTTTATTCAGTGAAGTATTAATCAAAATTTGAGTTTATCTCATTATCTCCCTCTTTCTCTTCTCCCTCCATGCGATCTCCGCGGTTCTTCTCCTTCGACCTCTCGTATTCCCGACGAGTTCTTCTTCTCCACCCTTCCAATTTCTTCTTCTCAACCCTTCTATTTCTTCTACCAAAAATCCACCCAAAAATTATTATTATTTCGACGCGCCAAAAGCCGTTTGCATCATTTGGTATCAGAGCATGGATACCGAATCGTTCCTACGATTTGACGATCCTGTCGACTATTGGTGTTTGAAGTTCGGTCTCAGCCGTCCATCTCATGATCCGTATCGTTCAAAGAGGTTCCGGCAGCGACTTGTAGCGTGCATCAAGGTTCAAGCATGGCTGTACGCGTTAACCGACGAAGATCTCGCCGTCCACGACGAAAAGCTCGCTGTCAACGAAGAATCCGCTGCTGTCCAGACCGTTTTAGAAGGAAAAAGCGACGAAACAATGGCTGTCCAGGCACTTTCAGACCTGCAAACGCCATCGGAAACGACTCCGGCACCCACCCCGGTCTTCCAAACCCTCGCGGCACCGCCAGCGAACCCTCCCACAACCCCCCAACCACGCCACCTCACCCCTGCGCCTCTTCCCTCGCCGACTTCACCGCCTCCCAACCTCGCCGCCCAACAACCTGTGCCTTCTGCGTGCGGCTCACGCGAGCGCCGCCTCCCTGCAGCTGCGCCAGCCGCGCGCCACCCTCCCCTCGCAACTGGCCTCGCCCCCGCGCCCTCCCCTCGCCGCCCCTCCGCCAACAGTCACCCCCGCACCCTTCTCGCCGCCCCACACCCCCGCCAACAGCTCCTCCACGCCATCGCCGCCTTCGATCCCATTCCCCGCGCCCCGCCTCTCCCGTATTCGAACTCGCCTCCTCTGCCCCCTTATCGTGATGCAGCTCCGCATAGCCAGGCGGTTCTCCCGCCTTCCACGCGAGAAGGATGGGGTCGTATGGACCCCCGCCAGCGACGCCACCGCCGCCTTTTACTGATGGAGGAAGAAACCCTATCGGGTGAGAAAGGAACCGAATCCCTCAATTCTAGGGAATTGAGATTAAATTGGAAAAATTGCAAGAATAAACTTCCAAAGTTCTCTATTTACAGACAGGTCCAAAGCAATATGAAAGAAGAGAAGGATGAAGGGGTACGAAAATTGCGCCCACACCCCTGGAGGTGGAATTATTTTAAAAAGAGGGCTATAATTAGGAAATCAGGGGATCTTCCTTATCCCAATAGGACTAGGACCTTGGGTTTTCCCTATTTAAGGACCCCATGGCTTCATTCCTTAGCCACATCCCCTCTTCTCCTCTCCTTGTGCCATTGCTTCATTATGGCTTCTCCAAGGACCCTATTCTCCATGCCACATCAATTTTTTGAACATCAAGGGAAGGAGACAACAATCAAGACGACGCCGCCGTTCGCACCGCACATGTTCTTCAACCACGACGGCCGCGTCATTCCCGCCCGCATATGGATTCCGTCGTTCGCTCCACATCAGTTCTTCCAGAAGACAACAGAATGCGCCGAATCTGCTTCCAAACTTGCAGATCCAGCAATTCGTCGGGAGACGAATTTTTTAAAGCGGCAGAGAGTTGATGCAGCGTGATCACAAATTATAGGCCTGCATTTATTTAATTAATTAGTCGTCAATTTTAATTATGTTTTTAGTGGTCGTAATGGTCTAATTAAATAATTGAGATCGCATGTGATCTCAACGTTTATTTCGTAGATTTTAATTTGAAATTGGGTCAATTAATTAGTTAGAGTCAGTTTAGGCAAGTTGGTTGTCAATTTTAATTTGTTTACTGTTTTTGTAAACCATCTCTCCTATATAAAGAGATGGTAGTCCAGTATTTTTATTCAGTGAAGTATTAATCAAAATTTGAGTTTATCTCATTATCTCCCTCTTTCTCTTCTCCCTCCACGCGATCTCCGCGGTTCTTCTCCTTCGACCTCTCGTATTCCCGACGAGTTCTTCTTCTCCACCCTTCCAATTTCTTCTTCTCAACCCTTCTATTTCTTCTTTTAAAAATCCACCCAAAAATTATTATTATTTCGACGCGCCAAAAGCCGTTTGCATCATTCATGCTAGGATCCATAGGTGTAGTGGCCGGTTGACATCCAAGCATTCCTGTTTCACTCAACAGGTCGGTGACATATTTCCTCTAGATCATTACCAGTCCATGAGGATTTCTGGCGAATTCCAGTCCCAGAAAATATCTCAGGACTCCAAGATCTTTGGTGACAAATTCACGATCCGGCATTTCTTTCGCCTTCTGAATTCCTTGTCCATCATTTCATGTAATCAAGGTGTCATCTACATACACCATAATATCAATAATACCTCTGGATGTCTTATGTATGAACGTGGAATGATCTGCATTGGAACGTTTGTACCCCTGTTTTTCAAACAGGTCTGAGAGCTTTTGGAACCAAGCTCTGGGGCTCTGCTTAAGACCATAAATGGCCTTATGAAGTCTACACACCTTAGAACACTCCCCCTCAACATCAAACCCATGTGGCTGTTGCATGTAGACTTCCTCCTTCAAGTCACCATATAAAAATGCGTTCTTAACATCTAATTGGAATAGTGGTCAATCACGAGTAACCGCAACAGAAAGAAGGATCTGTGGGTGGAATGACGAGCAACCGACGAGAATGTATCAAGATAATCCACCCTATATGTCTGTGTAAATCCACAAGCAACCAGGCGTGCCCTGTATTTGTCAATGCTGCCATCTGCATTCTGCTTAACTGTAAAGACCCACTTGCAACTCACTGTAGACACATCAGTGGGTGCAGGGACAAGGCTCCAGGTACCTCTAGACTGAAGAGCAACCATCTCTTCTTCCATAGCTAAACGTCATCTACTGTCCTTCAATGCATCCTGGTAATTCCGTGGAATATCCACCGCTGATAGTGCAATGACAAAACTCTTGAATTCTCCCGACAAGCTATCAAAGGAAACGGTGGATGCTATATGATATGACGCACAACTGCCCTTCTGTTTCCGAAGTGCAGTAGGAAGATCCAAGTCACATGTATCCTCATCTGGCCTCTGTAACACATCCTGTTCAGGTAAATCTTTAGATCCATCAATATTGATTATATTCTCAGAATATACCTCAGGCGAGCTAGATGATGAGCGGTGACCATGAGCAGAAGCAAGCTGACAGGTATAGTGGAGTGGCAATGGGGGAACATGAACGGTAATAAGAGGTGTAGGTAGTGTAGGAGATGTAGGTAGTGGTAGAGGTGGTGATGGTTGTGACATATATATAGCTTCATCAGTGCTCGAAGATACTAACTGATCACCTGTAGAAGAGAAGTGCATAACGGACTCGAAGAAGTTAACATCAGCTCTAACAAAATATTTCCTACGCAATGGATCATAACACTTGTACCCCTTTTGTGTTCTGGAGTACCCGACGAAAATACACTTGATAGCCCTAGGAGAGAGCTTGTCAATACCTGAAGACAACTGGTATACAAAGGCTACTGAGCCAAACACACGTGGAGTGACGGAGAATAATTCTCTTTCAGGAAAGACAAGAGAGAAAGGAGTCTTCTCACCTAAAACAGACGACGACATGCGATTAATGAGATAACACGCCGTAAGAACAGCATCGCCCCAGAAAGAATGAGGGGCATGACTCTGTATGAGAAGCGACCTGATGACATCAAGTAAATGGCGATGTTTCCTTTCTGCATCCCCATTTTGTTGGGAAGTATAGGCATAGGTTGTTTGGTAGACAATCCCTTGTGTTGAAAAATAGTTGGAGAGAGCATGGGTGCAAAATTCCAAGGCATTATCACTTCTCACAATCTTTACAGATGCAAATAAAACATTATGAACTTCATTGATGAAATTTATGATTATATTTTCTGCTTCAGATTTATTCTTTAACAAAAAGACCCAAGACACACGAGAGAAATCACCCACAATAACCATATATAACCTGTGTCCCTGATGATCAGTAACACGACTAGGATCCCATGTATCGACATGAAACAACTCAAACTTGGAGTTACTACTCCTACTCTGATGATTGGGAAAGGTAGACTGATGATGCTTTCCCAACTGACAAGCCTCACATTGGATGGACGTGTGAGGTGAAACCTGGGGTAACACGTGACACAATTTCTGAAGCGGTAGATGTCCAAAGCGCAAGTGCCACAGGAAAAGAGAAACAGATCCAACAGGACGAGAGGAGGCTCCGACATAAGAAGTCCGACTGAGACGATATAGGCCGCCCTACTCATAGCCACGCCCAATCACGTTGCCCGTAAGGATGTCCTGAAAAATGAGAGAAGATGGATCAAAGATTGCTCGACAATGTAAATCCTTTGTAAGTTGGCTAATGGACAACAAATTCATAGAAAAATCAGGTGCATGCAACACGTTCATGAGGTGCATAGATGGTGTCAGGCTAATCTCCCCCTGACCAGTAATCGGGGAATCCGTCCCATTAGCAATAACCACAGTACGGCCTGTAGGAACCTGTCGGTAGGCTGTAAGTAGACTTTGATCACCACATAGATGATGTGTGGCACCAGAGTCCATAATCCACTTTAAAGTATCTGATCCACTACTACTAGTGAATGCGTAAGTGCTACCTGAGGTACTGGTGGATGCAGAAGCAACAACGTCGGAGTGACTCTCAGAAGTAGGTGCTGATGCAATGGGACCAGATGTAGGAATAATGCCCCTTCGACAGGCTACAAGATCATCAAAGTGCTGATCCAGAGATGATGCAGATGGAGGTTCAATATGTGCAGCTACTCGTGCAGAAGTCGGAAATCCATGTTTGGAATAGCATGTGTCTTCGTTATGCCCAGAACGGTGTCAAATGGTGGATGATGGCCAAACACGACCCCCTCTGCCCCGAGATCCACTGCCGCGGAACTGATGATGAACTCCACGACCACGATTTGGTGCCATGGCTGAGGCGATTCGATTTGCAGCAGATGAAGGAACAATAATACGACTCAGTCTGTGAAAGGCTTCCTCCATCGGACGAATAGTGGAATCCACCAATATCTGGGAATGTGTTGCCACGTACTCTGGATCAAGGGCGGCCAGAAATACACCAACCATAGTGTCATTCCGATAGGTCTTCTGTTGTTCAGGAGTGGCTGTGAGAGGCATGAAGCTATAAAGCTTCTCCAACATTCCACGTAAAGACGTGTACAATGAGTGTAGAGGCCGTCCATTATGCTTGATTGTAAAGATGTCATGCTGGAATTGCAGAATCTTCGTCTCATTCTTTGCCTGTGAATATGTGGCAGCCAGAATGTCCCACATTGCTTTGGGAGTGGGCTGATGGAGAATATTGTTGGCAATCTCAATTGCCAATGTACCTGATAGCCAAACCTTGGCGTGTGCATCATTTGCCTCCCATGAGGCATTGACCCCTGTCTTCTTAGTAGGCTCTTCCTCAGTAGGAATGTACTTCTTACCGGTCGACTTTATCATACTCATGAACTGCATGGCTCACAATTCGTAGTTCGACCTGTCCATCTTTACAATAGACGAAGGACCTCTGAAAGCGCCTGTAAATGGGATATCTGGCTTGCTTTCTGACATGATGATACAAGAAGACTAGGGTTGTAAACTAAAGATATGGTTGTCTACACTGACATTCACGGGTTCGATTGCATGTTTGGACTCAAGCAACCAAACCCATTAAGGTGGAGACACGGGTGAATGCCTCCTTGCTGACAAAGATACCCTAGGGTTGGTCGAACCCTAGAGCGGCGGTGTATACTAGGCAAAATACACACACGGTCACAACCTAGGTGAGATGCTCTAGGCAGGAAACGCAAGGCCGAGTCATAGCCTCAGGTGATCAAGATGCGCGTGCGGATAGGTGGAGGGGGGCACCGAGATGCCGTGGCACTGGAAGGAGCCTGGAAGGGCAAGGCACGGTGCCTGGAAGGGCAACACGCGATGGCGTTGCGCGGTGACGACACGATATGCCTGGGAGACAACGCGCGTGAGGCACGTGCGGGAGGATAGGGCCCAGGCGCAGGAGGCTGGGGCCTAGGCGACGCGCGGGGATGATCGAGGCCAATGCCTAAGAGGCCACGGAAAGCGCACTGAGGGATTGGAGGTGACGGGGGCTAGGAGTTAGGGTTTGGATCGAGAACTCCGGTCTAGGACCGTTACTCTGATACCATGTTGGGAAAACAAGAGACTTGTTTATTCCATATGCCCTAAGCTCTCTTATATAGAAGAGTAGCCTATGGGTAAATTACATCAAAAGTCCAGAAGAAAAGGAAAAATATGAAATAATGCAATATAACATAACATATATCTCTATAGGGACGAACTATGAGCTCTGGACTTCCAAAAAAGCGGCCGAGACAAAGGCGGGGCTATGCAGTTCATGAGTCTTATGAAGTCGAATGGTAAGAAGCACATTCTTATCGAAGATGAGCTGGTAAAGAAAACTGTGGTTTATGTCTCCTGGGAGGTCGATGATTTGTACGCCAAAGTCTGGCTTTAGAGTACACTAATGATGGAGATTGCTAAGATGTACTCCATCAGCTCACTGCTAAGGCGATGTGGGACATACTTGTAGCAACATACTCGCATGTGCAAAATGAGACTAAGATCCTTCAACTCCAGCATGGTATTTTTTTGATCGTAAATAGGGTGACGCCCCAATGGGGCACACCTTAAAATTTCATTGATAAAGTAAAAAAATTACAAAGAAAGAACGGATAGATTTGAAAAATAAAAGCATCGTATACAACCCATACAGTCAAACTGTTCCCGTTGTCAACCCGTACGGTCAGACTATTCGCATTGTCAATTTTCTGAAGTGATTGATGACGTTTTCGATGTAAAATCGCTGACCCTTGAAATTGTTCTCATCTCGCACGCACCAGATTGTCCATAAGAGAAGGTATGCCTGGGAGATATCATCATGGGAGTTGCCGCCAACCACCCTAATAGATGTCCAAAAAGTCGTATACATTCTTGCGATGGATGTTTGAGAAGATCTACAACATCATTCCCCTTACGACGACTCCCGAGAATAGAAGACCTTTCGAAATGCTATCATGGTGGGGGTCTTACTTGCAGCACTTGACCCTGAATATGATGTTGCTCGCTCGCAGATTCATGTAGATGCTACTATTCCTCCAATGGAGGAAGTATATCGCGAACTTAACCGAATTACAGTCTCGTCCAATGCTCCTACTCAGCCTCCCTCGACGATGGCGGCCTCCAGAGGCAGAGGAGCCTCTTCTTTGTTCCGTGGTCGTGAACCTCGTGGTAGAGGCGGTTGCATCCGTCAGCCCTGCACCTTCTGTCATCGTCCGTGACATACGAAGGATACATGCTATTCTAAGCATGGTTTTCTGGCATGGGTGCGTGTAGTCGAGTATGTTGCATCTCCACCAGTATCTGCTTCAGATCAGAGGTTTGAGGAACTTGTTGCCAGATTGAGAGATATTATGCCTCCTGCCTTTGCAGAATCTCAAGGAGGCAACTCGGATATAGCTGCTTCAGCCTCTGCCAGTACATCAGTCACTATTTGCACCTCAGGTAGTGCTTATGCCTTTACTTCTTGTCATGGATTTGACGTTTCAGAATGAATTATGGACTCCGACGTGACACATCATATTTCGAGACAAAGATAAACTTACATCCTATAGGGAGATTCCACTGGGACTATCTGTCGTGATAGCCAATGGGACCCATTCCCCCATCATTGGATAGAGGGAGATCAGTTTAACGCCGTCTATGCATCTACAAAATGTGTTACATGCTCCAGATTTTTTTGATGAATTTATTATCTATCAGTCAGATTACGAAGGATTTGCACTGTCACACTATATTTGACCCATCGTCTCGTGTTTTTCAGGACATTCTTATGGGCAGGGTGATTGGTTGTGGCTGTGAGCATGATGGTCTTTATTGCCTGGTCTGCTCTCCCTTTGCCGGTGCCTCCTCTCGGTCAAGTGGACCAATCTCCCCATTTACATGGCATCTATGCTTTGGCTACTTCCCTCTTCGGAAGATGCGTCATATCTTGCCGCTGATTTCACTGAGTTCTTCCTTTCAGTGTGAAGCGTGTCAATTGGGAATGCATCATAGATCTGCTTTCCCTAGTCGTCAGTCTCGGAATAGTAGCTCCCCTTTTGAATTATTTCATGTTGACATTTTTGGCCCGAGTCGTGTTCCTGATCACCAGAGGCACATGTTTTACCTAGTTGTTGTTGATGACTTTTCTCGGTTGTCATAGGTGTTTTTGTTGAAGAATATATCTGAAGCAGGGGATGTGATCAAAAATCTTATAAATGAAATGCAAAATGTTTTTTCTTCTACTGTGAAATTTGTGCATATTGATGATGCTTTGGAATTTTATACTCATCCTATTTCACATTTCTTCTTGTCTCGAGCCATTATCCATCAAAAAACCTATGCTTACACGTCTCAACAGAATGTAGTTGCAGAGAGAAAGCATTGTCATCTTCTTAATATCACTCAGACTCTACTTATCCAGAGTTGTGCTCCCATTTCCTTTTAGGGCGATGCAGTCCTTACATCATGTTATCTGGTGAATCGTATGCCATTCTATGTCTTAGGTGAGAAAGTTCCTCTTTCCGTTGTTTTTCCTGACAAGGAATTTTTCTCACTTACCCCTCGTGTCTTTGGCGTTGTTGCCTTCATTCACCAGTTGTCTCCGAGACTTGACAAGCTATCACCTAAGGTTGTCAAGTGTGTGTTTGTTGGGTACTCTCGGAGTCAGAAGGGTTATTGATGCTATGACCCTACAAACAGGAAATATTATGTCAGTGTCGATGTCACATTCTTTGAGTCTGTAAAGTATTTCTCCCATGCACGTGATAGGTTGGCCTCATCCTCATTTGATAATGAGATCTATGTGTCACCTCCTACTCTGTGTCTGTCTTTGCCTGTACCAGTTCCTGCTGTTCCACCACCATCCCCACCACCACCGCCTCCTCAACCACATGTTTCACCTTTATCGAAATTCTATACCCGTCGGTCTATCCCTGCTCATGGTACTCGTAAATCATCCAGCACGCCTCAAGTTTGTCCCTATATTATTACTAACGATGGGTCTGATAATGTGCAAGTGCAGGGATCTTTGCAGGTGAATAGCATACCACGAGTATCCTTTCTGATGATCTGAATGTACCTATTTCCATACGGAAGCAGAAGCGTACCTGTGCATCATATACTCTTGCTTCATAGGTTTCCTTCCGTCATCTCACAGGGGATTTTCAGAGGTTTGTTGTGGCCCTATCTGCCGTGGAAATACCACGGAATTATCAGGACACCTAAAGGTTGGTTGCTGTCATTCAGCCATGGAGGAGGAAATGGATGTTCTGCAGTCGCAGGGTACATGGACCTTGGTTTCCTCTCCTCCAAGAGCATCGGTTGTCAGTTGTAAATGGGTATTCACTGTCAAATGTCATGCAGATGGTAGTCTTGACCGTTACAAGGCATGGCTAGTGGCGCGAGGGTTCACTCAAACATACAACGTGGATTATATGGACATATTCTCTCCAGTTGCGTGTCACTCGACTCTACGTTTCCTGTCGGTTGCTATGGTACGTGATTGGCCCTTGTTTCAGGTTGATGTTGAGGATGCCTTTTTGTATTGGGATCTGCAAGAAGTCTACATGCAGCAACCTCTGGGGTTTGCTGCTAAGGGGGAGAGTCAGATGGTGTGTGGACTTCACAAGGCAATATATGGCCTTAAATAAAGCCCGCGGGCATGGTTTCAGAAGCTTTCTGAGCTAACTGAAAGGGAAGGGTTCAAAAGATAAAATGCAGATCATTCTATGTTTGTCCAAAAGACTCCCAGAGGTACTGTTGTTATCATGGTGCATATTGATGATATACTTGTTACGGGAGATGATACGTAGGGGACAAAGATGGCAAAAGCATTTCTCGGCCATCAGTTTGTTACTAAGGATCTTGATACCTTACGATATATTCTGGGGTTGGAATTTGCTAGGAATACGCAGGGTCTTGTGATGACCTAAAGGAAGTATATTACAGACGTGCTTGTTGAGACGGGCATGATCGGGTGTCGACCCTCGACTACTATGGATCCTAGCATAAAGTTATGTGATGATGATACATATGAGGTTGACAAGAGAATATATAGAGAGATGGTCAGAAAGCTTCTCTATATTACTATCATTAGATATCGCTTTTGCAGTGAGTCGGGTGAGTCAGTGCATGGAACAACCCATACAAGTACATATGAATGCCATGTACATGATATTGAGATATCTAAAGTCATCTCCAAACACAGGTCTACTGCTCAGGAAAGAAACAAACATTTCTGTTTCTACATGTGCTGATGCGGACTATGCATGATGTCTTAAGGATCAGAAGTCTACTTCATGTTTTACAGTGTTTGTTGGTAGTTCTTTGGTTTCTTGGAAAAACAAGAAACAAACAGCGGTGTCTAGATCTAATGTTGAATCTGAGTATAGGGCCATGGCACAAGCAAGTACTAAGATGATGTGGGTTCGAGATGTGTTAGAAGATTTGCATATAAATGTATGTCTACCCATGCAGTTACATTGTGATACTCAAGCAACCCTATTCATTGTTAGTAATCCTGCATTTCATGAAAGAACAAAGCACATTGAGGTAGACTGTCACTATACTAGAGATATGATCCAAAAGGGCTTGATTTCTACTTCCCACGTCAGTTCAAGAGAGCATACTGGCGACATTTTTACCAAGCCATTGCTCAGAGGGCCATTCCAGAAGTGTTCTTCCAAGCTGAGCATGATTGACATCTATGCTCCATCTTGAGGGGGAGTGTAGAGATATTTCTATATTCTATGTATTTTTCTGTTACTTTAATTTTTGTGTTTCCATCTTATGTAATTTGCCCATAGGCCTTCTCTCTATATATAAGAGAGCCTAGGGTTCTCTGGAATAAACAACGAGTCCTTTTCTTCCAACACTTGTAACAACTACTTCCATCTCCCTATCCACCATCAACCTTATCTGTGTCAATGAAAAGTGCGGAAAACAAATAAGCAAATGCTTATTGTGAGACTATAGGATTCTCTTTGTATAAAGAGGAAACCATAGATGAAAAAAAGAAGTTGCATGTTTGGGCTACATAGGTGCCCTATGAGGCATACACGTAAAAGAATGCTTTCATACTGTAAATAAACAATTACTATAACACTCCACTTCAAGTTGGAGTATATATTCTATCATGCTCAACTTGGATGAACACTTTTGGAGTGATCCAATGGTGAGTCCTTTATTGAATATGTCAGCCGTCTGTTCTGTCGAACTGACATGGGAAGCAGATATGAAGTCTTTCTGAGTCATGTCCTTGGTGTAATGACAATCGTCATCAATGTGAATGTTGGATTATTTGCAACGAATAAGGATTCCTAGTTGTTATAAAGAAGCTGCATAGGGAGATGCACCTCCATAGTGAGGTTAGTCAAGAATAACATGGCCCACATCATCTCAATGCTAACATGAGTTATGGCTCTATATTCAGATTCAACATTTAATCAGGAAACTATTGCATGATTCTTGCTTTTCCATGTGTTTAGAGAACCATCAATGAAAACAACAGATCCTATGGTGAACTTTGTCCTTTGAACCAACGTAACATCAAAGCAACATGATATGGCCAGGGATGTCTCCTTGCTAGAGATCAACCCTATACTTGATTGGGATTTCATGTACCTGAGAATAATTATGACTACATCCACGTGACCCTGTCATGGTTACTCCATGAACTGGTTGATTTTGCTCACATCAAAGGAGATATCAGATTTGGTGATTGTCATGTAGAGGAGCTTACTAGATTGCATGCCTCGGTGAACGTTCGACCCTTGCATTTTGAGTATGCTTTCTGGAAGGGTATTCGAATAGTTCTCCCGGACGTTGCATTTCTTCAGAGCGAAGCTTGGGGAAAGTTGCAGCTTTTCCTGTTGGAGGGACAATTCGATGAATTGTGGGGACTCTTGCCTTGCGCTTCCCACTTCTATTTGCATTGGCCTCGAATAGAGAGGCAAAGGTACCTGAGAGCTAGACATACAGGATTTGGCTGCATGCCTTCTTCGTTGACTTCTCTGAACAATGATACCAATAATTTCTTGCTTTGATGGAGACCCTTGGTCAGATTGATGGCCCAAATACTGGTAGGGATCATTGGTGTAGAATAATGAAGACTTCTCAGTAAGAAGGTTAATATGTTGTTGAACCAAAGATTTGAGTTGATGATGAATGAGATGATCAAACATTGTAGGATGAAGATTCCGACATGCGTATTTTTCAGATAAATGACAGATCTTACATACTTTACGGGTCTTGAGTTAAAATTGGCAGACCGCCACTTTATGGATTGTGAGAATGCAGCTAAAGTGTGGCATGCAATAAGCATTGCATGATTGGATTGTGGTAGCATGCACTCTTTCTAGGAGTCTCTCTTTAACTCCCATTTCTGTATGATGAATAATAGAGTCAAGTCGGTTGTTCTGATATGGGCCATTAGGTTAACACGTAATGGTATAGTTTTATTTATGTTTGGAACATCTTTATGTTGAAAATGTGATCTATCATGCAAGGACACTCCTCGAGTCCTAACTCTTGTAACTCTTTTTGGTTTATCTTATTAATTAACTAGGACGGACACCTACAAGTGTTTCCCCCTCATTTGGCTAAAAAACAGAGGAGCTTCCCAACAAACTCTCTATACCTCGTCATCTCGAGTTCCTTTGAATCATCATTATAAAGTTTCATATTAGGGTCCATAAGAGAAATAGTAGGTCTGCAATCCCCCATCTTAGTTTTTGTAAAAGATCAATCACATATTTTCTTTGACTCATCTCGAGCCCTTTTGTGATGCGATTTTCGGTAAACTCTAGGCTAAGGAAGTACTGGAGCTTCCCAAGATCCCTAACGATGAACTATTTCCCAAGGAGTTCTTTTATTTCATCAATACCATTAGTGACATTCCCTTGTAATAATTATATCATCCACAAACCGGAATGACAATCAAACCTCGTTATCTTATGTGCAAACAATAAATGATCAATAGTGGATCTGGTGAAAACTTGTCACTATATCAGGTTGAGAGCTTCTGGAGCCATGCTCTTGGGCTCTGTTTAAGGTCATAGATAACCTTATGAAACCTGCATATCTTGTGATACTTACCTTCATCGGCAAATCCAGGTGGATGTTGCATATACGCTTCCTCGTGCGGGTCTTGGTATAGAAAGACATTCTTGACGTCTAGTTGAAAGAGTGACCAATCTCTGGTAACTACATTTGAGAAAAGGATCCATCGGTTAGAATAACATGCAACATGAGAGAAAATATTCTTGTGATCTGGCTATACGTTTGTGTGGACCCATTTGCCACTAGCTGAGCTTCATAACAATCCATGCTACCATCTGCTCGATGCTTCACTATGAATACCCATTTACACCCAGCCATGGATGCACAAGTGAGGGCAGTGACCATGGTTCAGATGCCTTTGGACTGCAAGTATGCAACACTATAATCTCTTCTTCCATAGCTAACCACCACTGGCTATCTTGTAATGCCTCCTTATATCTGCATGGGATGGTAACGACTGATAACCTCTCCACAAACTTCTTATAGACTTCAAAAGAAATGAGCAAGAAAGTGATGATTAGATAAAGTGTATATGACACACATGCACCCCCAATTTCGAAGAGCAATGGACCGTGTGAGATGCTCAAAGGGATTGCAAGGCCCATCTTGTTAAACTGTAACTCTTGACTCAGCCACATTACAATGTTGAATAATAGCAGCTTGTTGAACAAAAACATCAATTGTGCCATCAATAAAAAAATATGGGATCATTATTTACTTGGGGCATGTTGGATGATGGGGAGGGCATGGGAGTAGGGGTTTTTGTAACTCTTGGTCTTCGAGAATATGCATGGGAAAAAGTTTCAGTACTCAAGAGACGGAGCAAGATTAGATGGTAGGTAAACCTCAATGTCTGACATAGATGATGTCATCGTACCTCCCATGGAAGAGATTGAGAGAAATACATAACATACTTAAAGAAGGTGTGGTCAACACTCACATAATACTTCCACTTGTTAGGGTCAAAGCATCAAATGCCCTTTTTGGATCTGAGAATACGCCTACAAAGATGCACTTGATAAATTGAGACAACTTATCTCGGCCTTGAGTAAAGTGGTGAACAAAAGCAACACAAATAATGATATGAGATGTTAGAGAAAAAAGTCCTTATCGAGAAACATAATTGGAAAATGAACTTGTACCTTTAAACTGAAGATCATGCGATTAATCAGATAACATGCAGTAAGAACAACACCTCCCCAATAAGAGTGAGGGGTGTGCCTATATATAAAGTTTATCCTAGTAACTTCCAAAAAATATCTGTGTTTCCTCTCAGTAACACCATTCTACTGAGAGATATAAGCACGTGAGGTCTGACGTAATATCTCCCGTGATATGAAAAACATAGATAAATAGCTAGTGCAAAGTTCTAATGCATTTTTAGAATGCACATACTTGTTTAAAAGGTGTCTTATTTCAGTGATATTTTTTTCATAATATTACTAACCTCATATTTATGCTTCATTAGAAAAATCGAAGATAATCTAGAAAAATCGGACCACAAATCTCAAAACGTACCAACTCAAACAAAGAACTACTACTATAATAATGACGATTAGGAAATCAAGTAGAATGATGCTTGTCAAGCAGACATGCTCTGCACTAGAAGCTAGACGAGGGAGAGATATGAGATAGGACTCAACATAACTTCTGAAAAGGTGAACGATCGAAACAAAGTTGCCATAGGCAGGAGGGTACTTGTCTAGTAGAGATGGAACATCTGCCTACATAGGGAAAGTGGACCAATTTATAGAGATCACCTTGCTTACAACCACATCCAATCACTATCTATACGTATACCTTGAAATATGAGAAAATGGATCAAATGTGACACGAAAATTGAGTTCTTTAGTAAGCTGACTAATAGAAAATAAAATCATAGAAAAATTTGGAGCACATAAAACATTTTGCAGACATATATAGGGCAATAGGTGGATCTCCCCCTCTATGTGATAGGATAATGTATCCCATCTGCAAAAATGACTGTGCAACATTGAGGAATCAGACTATATGAGGTTAATTGTTCTATGTTTTACAAAGATGATGAGAAGCTTCAGAGTCGATCACCCACTCTGTAAAGTTTTGTTGTAACAAGTAGTAAGAGCATGGCCTATAGTTGAGGTAGTTGCAGAGCCTTCTGCGTCAGATATTGTACTAGGGGAACCTGGCTGAGCTAGTGAAAGTTCCATGATCATCCTCAAACAGTAGACAAGATCCTTATACTTATGGTCATACGGTGTTGTAGTCAACTTAGGATGTTCGATAATATGGGTGGATGCAGGATGAACATGCTTATGTTAGCATATATCCTTAATATACCCTAGATAGTTGCAGTAAGTGCATTGAGGTTGAGTGTAACCACCTCCTTGACGGCATACTCCTCGTCCTTTGAACTGAGCATATCCTCCTTTACCTCACGAAGCAACCACGCCAATGGAGGTCTAAGATGCAAGTGTAGATGACACAATAATTCTTCTCATATGGCTTATGCCTCCTCCATTGGAGGAATGGTGTTGGCATATGTAATAGATGGTAATTGGATCTCTCTAAAATCAAATTACGCCCACTTATTTTTAGTCCCACATGGGTGAGTGGTGGGACTTTGGTCTGTCTGTGGGGCTATACAAGGAGCCCCACACTCTCTGTACTCATTGAGAAATTCTAATAGAAGATCGAATCCTTTAAGCCCTTCTCTCATGGTTTCATCCTCTCCTTGGGGATGAGGTTCCATGTAAAATCTCACGGTGTTTATGTTTGATTATCGATATTGCTTCAGTATTTTATATTTCTACATGGTATCAGAGCAGTTCGATTTTGCGGATCATTTTTTCTCTCAAAGTTTCGATTTTGATTTTGTTTTTAAAAGATTATTTTGTTCATGATTATGTCCATGTTAAAGCTATGGAGTTGTGTCGTCAAAATCAACTAGGGTTTCGTTGATAAACCCTAGATCTTATGTGAAATCCTAGCTGATGCATCCTCCAGATCATCCGTGAGGCCCCAAAGTGGAGTACTTCCAACGCGTAGAATAGAAACAAGGGGTGGGGCTTGTACTCGAAGAAGAAGCCCCGCTCACTGCAACGATGGCACCGCCGATCCCACAATGATACTCCCAATAACACAAGATAATTCCAGGTGGCGACGATCTCCTTTCCCCACTCTCCAGCATCATCGAGAAGAAGGAAAAAATTGAGGGAGAAGGGCAGAGAACCCCTTCTCATTGCGACGCTCTTCATCACCGCTGCCACGACAGAGAAGAGAATGGGTGGATCCTCACTGGCTCGAGGTGCTCGGTATCCATGGCAGAGTGCCTCGATGATGACTAGTTCGCCAAGGCCTCCGAGGTCTCCCGCAGGATCGTGGCCACCACCAACTACATCAGCTACAGGGTGCTGAAGCGCGACACGGTGCCATGCTCCGTCCAAGATGCCTCCTACTACAGCTGTTGCCCATGCGATGCTCCTCTACCATGGGTTCTTGGGAACCCTACTTATCTTATAAACTATGAAGAGGGGCCCGATCCTCTTAATTAAAAAAATGGGGGGGGGGATGTTCTATTGTCAATGCCCTAAACGAGCCCAGTTGCTAAACCAAAAAAGGAGGGTCGTTCTTTATAGGGGCCCAATGATGGGATTCTATTGCATTTATTTAAAAAATCGCGACAATTTTTGTTGGCCCATCGGGCCAACAATAGAAAGAAAGGAGGTTGATTAAAAAAAAGGAAGAGAGGTACATAAAAAAAGGAGAAGGGTCCATCACTAGAAGAAGTTCTGATATTGCCAAAAAAGGAGAAAAAAGAAGGAATTCTTTCATTCGAAAAAAATTTAGCAAAAAAAGGATAGCTACAAAAAAGGGAACATTTGGTTTAAAAATCACTACGTACAAAAGGGAAGCCATACGTGAAAGAAGAGAAAAAAGAAGAGAATAACCGAAAAAGGATGTGGCTACAAAAAATGAATGATTTGTGCAAACACACACACACAAATGCATGTTTTTTTTTAATTTCTGCCAACTTGATGAACCATGCTCTTATTCTATCAAGTAGGGAGAGAGGGAGAGTAAGAGAGGGCACATTCTTCTTGAGATGTATCTACATGACTTCTGCCTATCATGATTTTAAAAAAACATGAGGTAGATCGAGGTGGATTTCCCTTGACGAGGCGATGCGTAAGCCTCGAGGCGATCGAGGCATAAGCCTCGATTTATATAGGAAAATATACATAAAATACAATTAAGTATAATTTTATATATTTATAAAATCTTAAATTTTGATATTCCTCGACATATTCACCATGTATGCTATGAACATGAGAATATATAATATCATTTTCATGATTTATTTCAAATCTTAATTCGTATTGTCATCCATATACAATGCAAAGCTTATTATGACCTCCATTAATGTTGGGATGGTAAGGTTCTTGTTGGTATACAACACTTCCCATTATGTGCATGTGTGAAGCAAAATTATGTGACTAACATATATTATTAACATACACAATATACAATATAATATACAATATGTTTATGTTGTTTTATGTGTTATATGACTAATATATATTAATATGATTTGAATCATAACCATCTGATTTGCTAAACCAAGTTCAAGTACCATTGTATGTACTCCTCTATGTACCATACTCTACCAGCAAGGGGCCCCGAAACATTTTTTTATGTCTAACACATTTTTTTTAATATAGAATAAATATATATGAGTATGTAACAAATTAAGTTGTTAATAATTAATATTATACTTAATATAACATAAAAAAAGTAATATGAAAATATAAAAAAATAGGTACCAAACTGTGCAGCCTGAGGCGACGCTTCGGGATCGTCTCAACGCCTCGAGGTATGTTTTTAAAACCATGCTGCCTATCTATAGTTGATAGTCTGACACTCCAGACTGCTACTGCTATCAGTCGTTTTCATCGAGCATCAACTACTTTATTAGGGTGTCTCTATCCGTGACTACTATTATACACTGAAATTTCTTCTTTTACATCGACTCCTCTCTAGACACAACATGGTATCACAACGCCTACTACAAGCACGATAGAGATACATCCCGATGACCTGAGCGTCACAAACCCATCATCAAGCGATGTCTTCTACCAGTAGTGCTCATATATTCCTCTTGAGGTGCATCGCGTGAAGGGTGTATTGTGTATTTTTTTGTTTATTGCAAGCTCCAGCTTTCTCATTTCCAGCTTGAAGGGGAGTGTTGGCTCATGTAATATGTGTAATTGGATCTCTCTAAGATGCGATTACCCTACTCATGTTTAGTCCCACATGGATGAGTGGTGGGACTCCAATCTATTTGTGGTGCTATATAAGCAGCCTCACACCCCCTGTACTCATTGAGAAATTCTAATAGAAGATCCAACCCTTTAAGGCATTCTCTTGTTGTTTCATCTTGCTCCTTAGGGAGTAGAGTTTCACGTAAAATCTCATGATGTTTATGTTTGATTATCGATATTGCTTCCACATTTTATATTTCAACAGTAACGATAGAAAAATGCTAACTATGAGCAACGTCATGTTGGATAAAGATCAATGTCGGTAAGGAAAACACCAGTTTTCATGTTTATTCATGTATGTCAGTTGATGCTAAATATTAGCACTTGGAGGCATGTAGCTATGAAGTTTCTCGAACATGCCCCTCAGACCTCAGTAGAATGTGTGGGTGCAGTGATCATCCTAATTGGTCTTGTAGATGTCATGCTGAAGCTGAAGAATTTTCGTTTCATTCTTTGCATGGGAATATATTATCGCAAGAATATCCTACATTACCTTTGTCGTGGGATGGTGTAGGATATTCTTGGAAATCTATGTCATCAGAATGCATGATTGCCATTCAGGCCTATGCGTTCTCTTGCTTTCATGTTGCATTAAAACTAGTTTTTTTAACCAATTCTGACTTCGGCAATATGTATTCCTTGTTGTGGTTCTCTATGATACTCATGAATTGAGTAGCCCACAACTCGTTTGTCTCATCCATCTTGGTGATAGTACATGGACTCTTAATGACCCCGGGAGATGGAGTTGCATCTACTGTGCTCTTTGCCATGACATATTAAAGAATGTAAAAGATAAAAATTGGAGATAAATATAAACCAAACTTGTCTACACAAGCATGGTAGGGAGGTTATCTGTGTAGATTGTTAGATTATATATTAGATTGGTAATTGGATCTCTCCAGGATCTAATTACGCTACTCTCTTTAGCCTGATGCGCTTGTTCATGGGACTCCACAATTTTATTGGGGATATATAGATCCCCAAACCCCTGTACTCATTGAGATATATAATAGAAAACTTAGCCTTAAAGGCTTTCTTCCATGATTCCATCTTGCTCCTTAGGGAGTAGAATTCCACGTAAAATCAAGTTTTCTCTTATTCTTGATTCTGCTTCACTTTTTTGTTTATTTTCGACATGGTATCAGAGAAAGTCGGTTTTGAGATCATATTTGAAGATGTAATTTATTATTTTTCATATTTTGTTCTCGAAGTTCATCCTTTGGGTTCTTGTCCATGAAGTTCATCTCCTGAAGTTTTTTTACACTTCTACTTCTGCCCGAGTTCCGCGCAGGTTAATCTAATCATCTTTTGTGCAAGTCCATCAAGGTTCTGAGATATTCTGCATAAGATCTGGAGAAGGCACCATCGCCAAGTTCGTGATATGTTGCATTATGACCCTAACATCTCCATAGTGTGAGTTTTGTGTCAAGATCTCCTCGTTATTCCTTCTCTTTATCAAGTAAATCAATAGTTCAAACCACACTCACTGCCTCGGGTGTTAGTTGCCAACATCAGAACTCCATCTCCTACCAAATGTGCTTGAAGGAGAAGCAATGGAGCCAATCGAAAGTGGCACTTCCCTATTTCAAATCTCTCGCCAGCAAACATGGCCATCACTACTGCTTCATCTGTGCAACCATGTGCCTCCATTGCTATAGGCGACGCATCAGATCTTGGGGTTTTGCTTTGGATTTCTAGTGTAGATCAATCCCCTTGCAGCGCTAAATCTTCATAGTTTTGCTCTCCTCAACTCCCAATCTTGTGGAGCCTCATACAATCCCATGAGCTCATCGATGATTGTAGCTCCCATTGAGGTGGTGTAGCCATACACAGAGGATCACATGAAGATAATGATCACATGAAGAGAATGTTCCGTCTTCTGCGCTTGTGGCGATGCTCCCCCGTGTTAACCCTTTCCCCCTTCCAGGTGGCGCCCCATTAGGAAAAGTACAAGGTTGTCCTGCTTCTGTTGCACTTTATGGGCTTGTGAATATAAAATGTTCCCTTTATTTTTAATTTTTCAGTTTGGAGGCCTAGATTTTTGAAAGAAAAGGGAAACTTAGGGACTTGATATGCTTTATTTTAGGTCCAACAAGGCCACATTTTTAGAAAAAGATTTGAATGGTTGTCAAAAAAGGAGAAGAGAGAAAAAAGGAAGTTGCTGATTTTGTCTGAAAAAAAAGATGATTGGAAAAATTAAGAGAATGTTCTTTTACCTCATTTGTTCTCTCAACTTTATCAATTATCCTTATGTTTCTAACAAGGATAGGAGAAATAAGAAATGAAAAAATAGGGCATAGCTTTTATTCTTCTACTTTAAATTGATTACCTAAGAAAAATTTTATATCATGTTCATCCTCCTCTACTCGTGGCACCTCAGAATAAAATCTCATCATCAAGGTTCCTATGTGAGAGAACCAACTTCTTAAGTCCATATATGACAGACTTACTCTTTGAGGTCCCTACCTTAGAGAAGCAATGATGACTTCCGTATGGGGAGAGGCTCTTTCTCATAGTTTCGATGTAAAAGAGGACCACTCTCGAGATCTTTAAATGGGAGACGACCACTCTACTTATGATGTTTTGCATCAATTTTTTATGGATTTCTACTACTGCATGGGATCATTGGATCATCTCATACTTCTGCTGCTCATCAATTCAATGTATGCAGATCTACAGTCCAACCCAAGTTATTCCTACCAGCTCTCTTCACCAAGCATCTACCTCAGGCACATTTATTCTCCTAGTATGACTTCCTTCTCCTAGTATGACTTCCTGTGCATGGGTCTCCTCCCAAAATCAACTACTTCAACTGGGTCTCCTCCTAGTTCCATTAAAGATGTATCAAGTGAAGATGAGTTGAATAGTTTATTTTGTAACAAGTTGCAACTTTCTCAGCTCCTACTTGAGGGGAGTGTTAGATTATGTATTAGATGGGTAATTGGATCTTTCCAGGATCCAATTGCTCTGCTTCCTTTAGTCTCATATTGCTTGTTGGTAGGACTCTACAATGTTGGTGAGGCTGTATAAAGAGCCACATAACCCTTGTAATCTTTGAGAAACATAATATAAACCTAGTCCTAGAGGCTTTCTCCCGTAGTTCCATCCCTACTCCGGAGTAGGTTTCGACATAAAATCAAGTTTTTTTCTTGTTCTTGATTCCACTTGGTTATTTTGTTTATTTTGAGCATAGATACACGACTATTCCATCATCGTTGTCGGTACTCTACATGCCTTGAAATTGGATTTATATGATCAAATCTATGCCAGACTATCCCAAGAGTGCATGATCTGAAGAATAAGGGATTTTGGATATCTCTTTGGCAAAAGACAAATGCCAGGGAAGTGTACTTGGTAGCCTGGAGCACATCGGCAGTTGGCTGGATCATTACCCTACACTGTTTGGCAGTGTTGCCATTGTAGCTGCTAACTACAGAGGCGATGTTGCTGCACCAACTAGTTGTTGCGTAGAGGGATAGCGTTAAGATAGGGTTGTTTTAAAGAGGCTCAGAGCTCTGGTCCAAATTTGCCACTCGAATAAAACGTGGAAAGGAAGTGAGCAAATTTTTATTGTAAGTCTCTAGTGTTCTCTTTATATAGAGAAGAAATCCTAAAGGTGAAAAAATATTGTCTAGTTAGGCTACATAGATGCACTATCGGCCATAAACATAAAAGGAAAGGATGGTTGTCATATTGTAAATAAATAATTACTATGACAACAAGACTTGAGGAGGGGGGTGGTGAGTTTGTTGTTCTAAGGTAAGGTGTCATGGGGAAGATGAGGGCAGTGAAGAGATTGAGGGTCATGTTGGTGATTGAGAGAGGTGGTGAAAACTGATGGGAAAAAAGGTCACACTGTGATTTAGAGACTAATTAGCCATGACATTCCATTTTAGACATTTTCTTAAGCTTTTATGAGGGAAAAAGGGCATTGTCTTGATATTTAAAAGTATGTTAGCCAGAGGTAAACATATGTATGTGTAGAAGGGAAGAAAATGTATTACATTATTGAGAGGTCCTAGGGTTCTCTTATATAAAAGAGGAACCTGTTGGGCAAGTTACAAGATGAAGACAAAAGAAATACATAATATGAAAAACAATAAGAAAGATAACTAATATCTCAACTCTATCAATCAAGCTCAACTTAGAATAACATCTCTGATAAGGCACTCTTGTTAGGGCCTTAGTAAGAACATCTACTATCTGGTTTCCATATCTGACATGCGTAGTGGTGATAAGACCATTCTCTATCATGTCACGAGTGTAGGGACAATCTAGCTCTATGTGCTTGGTCCTCTCATGAAAGGTTAGGTTGTTGTCAATAAAAAGAGCAGCATGATTGTCACATTGGAGGTGCATGGGAAGATGCACCTCTATAGTCAGGTTAGTAAGAACATATCTGACCCACATCATCTCTGTGCTAGCCTGCACCATGGCCCTATATTCTGACTTAACACTTGATTTGGCAACCACAATATGCTTCTTGCTCTTCCATGGAACCATGAAATTCCCTATTAACACAACGAAGCCTGAAGTAGACGTCCTATTCTTTGAAAACCCAAAATAATCTGCATCTGCACACGCTATAACTGAAAGAGATATACCTCTGCTGAAAAGAAGTCTTGTACCTGGTGATATCTTTAGATACCTCAGAATCATATGGACTGCATATATATGTGTCTGTCTGGGCTTCTCCATAAACTGACTCACTTTGCTCACAACAAAGGATACGTTGGGCCTGGTAATAGTTATATATAATAGCTTGCCAACAAACTCCTTGTACCTCCTCTTGTTGACCTCCACAGTGTCATCATCTTAGAGCTTCATGCCTAGGTCAATAGGAGTAGTGACAGATCTTCAATCTGCCATGTCTATCTCTGAAAGAAACTCTGTAACGTACTTCCTCTAGGTCATCACAAAACCTCGCTGGTTCGTGGCAAACTCCAGTCCAAGTAAAGTAAATGATCAAGGTCCTTGGTCATAAACTGTTGACCTAGCAAGTCCTTGGCAACCTGAATGCCATGCTTGTCATCCCCTGTAACAATAATGTCATCAACGTAAACAAGAATGGCAATAGTACCTCTTTGGGTCTTGTGCACAAACAAAGAGTGAGCAACCATGCTGCTCTATCAAGTCCGAGAGCTTCTAGAACCATGCTCTTGGACTATGCTTAAGGCAATAGATAGCTTTATGAAGCCTGCAAACCTTCTGACACTCCCCCTCAATAGCGAACCCACGTGGATGTTGCATGTAGACATCCTCCTGTAGATCACCATAGAGGAAGGCATTCTTCACATCAAGCTGGTAAAAGGGCCAATCTTGTGTCACAACAATAGATAGAAGAATACACAGAGTAGAATTTCTGGAAACTGGAGAAAAAGAATCCCGATAGTCCATCTCATATGTCCGGGTGAACCCGCATGCCACAAGTCTCGCCCTATACGATCCACGCTGCCATTTGTATGGTGTTTCACAGTGAACACCCATTTGCATACCACAATGGATGTGCCAACTGGAGCAGAAACAAGACTCTACGTACCATGTGACTGTAGCGCAACCATCTCCTCCTCCATGACTAACCTCTACTAACTGTTCGAAAGAGCCTCTTGATATGTCTGTGGTATCTCCACGACTGACAACGCCAAGGTAAACCTCCTGAAATCCTCCGATAATCTGCTCAAGGAAACCTGGGCTACAAGAGGATAAGTAGCACACACACGTTTCTATTTTCGCAGAGCAATCGACACATCAAGATCATTTGCCAAGTCCCGAGCCTGTAAGTTCCCCTCTTGAGAGAGCACATGCTCATCCTGTTTAAAATCTTGTTGTGCATACAACTCAGTAGTGCCATAAGTTGAAACATTGTGCTCATTACATACCTGAGGTGTGCTGGATGACGGGCAAGACCTGTGAGCAGGGGGAACCAAGCGAGACCTGCGACTAAAATCACGTGGCAAAAACTGAGTCAATAGAAGGTGGAGCTAAAGCACGTGGCAGTAGGAGGTGGAGGCATGTAGATCTCAGCGTCAGAGTCTAATGGGGCTAGTATGTCACCTATAGGAGAAAAATACATGACCGACTCATAGAAAGTAACGTCAACACTAACTAAGGTTGTAGAAAATGATAGTCAGTACTCGATCGATGGGGTCTCACACTAAGGATTAGTCGGCATTCGGACGACTAATCGGATTTAGTCAGCCATTAATCGATTTTGATTTTTTTAATTATTTTAAATATATTAAAAAATTTATACATGTATTCTTTTATAACATATATTTGTACATTTTCTATACTATTATTATGAAACAAAAAAAGTAGTTGACATTAGATATAACATTAAGCATATTAAATAAACTCGTCGATTGTCTGCACTCGACAATCGATACTTGACAACACTCGGCAATCGTTCCTTCCCTAATCGAAAACCTACGCATTTGTGTCACGATTACAACATCCGCAGCATCTTGCATTGTGCTACTCCTACAAGTTCAACGGATTCAAGTCATCCAACATCAGTGGTTGACTCATTGCAAATCACCTAAATGCACAAGGTACCCATTTTTCCACATCAAAATTTCAATGTATGTTTGCTTCTACTTCTTTAATATAATAACTTCGTTATTTTGTTTTGTCTATTTAGTGTTGGCATGTTGTTGTATATTAAAGCTTTGATTTGGATTTAGCATAAAAAATATAATGATAAAAATATTTTTTTATTATGATACAGTTTTATTATTATTCAATTGAAAGATTCAAAACTTGAAGTAATTAACAATTCACACCACAATTTCTTTGATAGGCTTTGACATTGTCGAAACTTGAAAGTTGAAATACCAGAGATTCTGTGAATTTATTTTTTTGTTTTCCAACTTGAAATGATTACCGTTACATATTGAATCATGTATCACTGTCAACTGTACTATTGTTTTGTTTTAGTTAGAATAAGTTTACTTTTTTAAAAAAGCAAAAAACTAAAAAAACAAAAAAATTTGATGTAAAAGTCGACCGATTAGTCAGCCTAGACGACCGACTTTTAAAGCTTGGCACTGACAAAGTATTTTCGCCTGTGCAGCAAAGCAACGATACCCCTTTTGGGTACGAGAGTAGCAGACAAAAATGCACTTGACAACTCTGAGAGAGAGCTTGTCACGATCTGGAGAGACATTACGAACAAAAGCAACAGAACCGAACATACGAGGTGTAAGGGAGAAAAGATCCTTCTCGGGAAACACGATCGAGAAAGGAATCTTCTCTCCCAACATAGATGAGGGCATGCGGTTCACAAGATAGCATGCAGTGAGGACTGAATCACCGTAGTAAGCATGATGAGCATGACTCTGTATCAATAAGGTTCTGGTCACATCAACTAAGTGATTGTATTTGTGCTCGGCAACACCATTCTGCTGGGATGTATAAACACATGAGGTCTGGTGAATAATGCCAAGAGATCTAAAAAAGTCAGAAAGATGTAAGATGCAGAACTCTGAGGCATTATCGGAACGAAGATATTTGACATTGGCAGAAAAATATTCTTTATCTCAGTAAGAAAAGATTTTATAGGAGATCTAACCTCATACTTATTCTTTATAAAAAAGAACTAGGAAAGCCTAGAAAAATCATCGATAACAACTATATAAAAATGGTGTCCCTAGTGATCAGTAATATGACTCAGACGCCAAATATCTAAATGAAGGAGCTCAAATAATTGGGAACTGCTCCAACTCTAACGTGATGGAAATGAAGAACTGTGATGTTTCCCAAGCTGGCATGCCTCCGACTGGAAAGAGGTTCTCGTGGAAATCTGAGGGAGAACATGGCACAATTCTTGCAGAGAAAGGTGAGCAAAACGAAGGTGCCACAAATATGGTGAGATTGGTCCAGTAGGTATAGTAGAAACACTAGTATGAGATGGTTGGACCGGTCTATAGATCCCCCGCTGGTCACAGCCACACCCAGAGACGAAGGTTCAAAGATGGCACGACAATGCAGATCCTTAGTAATCTGACTAATGGAAAGTAAATTCATCTGAAAGTCAGGAGCATATAAAACATTCTGAAGGCGCATGGATGGCGTCAAATGCACCTCCCCTTGTCCTGTAAAGGGCAGGGTTTGAAAAAACGAAAGGCAGAATGAGGCGTTTTCCCTTGAAGCGAGGCGAGGCGTAGCCTCGAGGCGGTCGAGGCGTAAGCCTCAGTTTGTATATGTATATTTACTGATGAAATTATCTAAATTGACATACATATAATATATAACGTTGTAATATATGATGAAATTATAATGATAAGAACATGAAAGAAAGGATATATAAATTTCATAAACCTATCTACTTAATTTCTACCTATTCAAAAATAGAATCATTGTCTACAATTGTCATTGAAGTATCAAAGATAACATATTGTTCGCTAAAAATATTGTGGTGAATAAAAAATTATTATTAGATGTACTTGTTATATAACTAATATATAAAATATGACAACATTGGCATGCCTTGAATCTAATATTATTTTTTTCTAATTAGTATGTTACATCGTTCATTATGTCACCTCTCTTAACACTAGCTTTTCTTTAAGCTTTATGGATTGTGTATTTAAAAGTGCAATATTAAGAATTTCTTGAAACAATTAGACAAGTTTAATGCTCAATATGAATATGAAAAAACTTAAAATTCCAAGCATTCATCTTGTAAATATATATCATAGGCAATTATACATTTATAAGCATCTAAAACTACCAATAATATGATTTAAAAATTTTAAAAATGCCTTAAAATCTAGAAAATGCCTCACAGACCGCCTCATTCTGCCTCGAACCGCCTTGACCTTCTAAGGCGTATGCCTCATTAATACCATCTAAGGCATATGCCTCGAGGCTAAAAAGGCCCGCCTCGACTGCCTCAAGGTTAGCCTTTTCATACCATGGTAATGGGTAAGTGGTTTACATTAGTAATGACAACCCATCTACCAGGAGGTATGGTCCTGTAGGATCTCATTTGTGCTATGTCTCCACACAGTTGGTGGGAAGCACCATAGTCCATAATCCACTTTGTCATATCTGCGTCACTACTATCAGTAAAAGCATAAGCGATACTTGAGGAACTCAAATAGGCTCTAGCTGCGGCTGCGGTATCTGTAGTGGTGGTGGATGTAGTAGGAGTCGTGATCTCTCGAATAAGAGAGACAATATCATCCAGGCGAGGATCGGCCTGGGAAGCTGGAGTCTCTGAAGGCTCAATCTATTCTGCCACGCAACCAGAAGCAGGATATCCATGCTTCTGGTAGCATGTATCCTCTGTGTGTTCAGGCCAACGACAGTAAGTGCAAGGGCCACACTGACGTCCACCGCCTCTGCCACGAGGGGTGCGTCTTTTGGACTGAATCGTCCCTCCTCGACCATGAGAAGCAACCATCGTGGAAGAGAGCGGAGAAGTGGTCGTGGAAGGAATGATAATCATGTTGAGATGGCTATAGACTTCCTCCATGGAGGTATGATAGCTCCGGTGACAAGCTGTATATGCGCATCATCATACTCTCTATCAAGTCTGACCATAAAGACTCCA
The DNA here is from genome assembly GCA_037367405.1 of Ottelia alismoides. Lineage (NCBI taxonomy): Eukaryota > Viridiplantae > Streptophyta > Magnoliopsida > Alismatales > Hydrocharitaceae > Ottelia > Ottelia alismoides. The sequence continues at coordinate 55,468 of JAZKJV010008632.1, forward strand.
ACCATCGTGGAGTTCCTATGTCTTCCGTTGCTCAGTAGATGTCGTAATAGGTATGTAGCTATGAAGCTTCTCGAACATGCCGCGGAGCGAAGAGTAGTACACGTGCAGAGGACGACCATTCTGCTTGGTCTTGTAAATATCGAACTGTAGCTGAAGAATCTTGACCTCATTTTTTGCTTGAGCATACATGGATGCCAAAGTGTCCCACATCACCTTGGCGGTGGGTTGATTCAGAATATCATTGGCTATCTCAGTGATGGTCCCACAAAGCCAAACACGTACATATACGTCATCTTGCCTCCAAGAAGCATTGGCCCCAGTCTTGTATGTTGGCTTTAGATCTGTCAGGATGCGTTCCTTGTTGGATTGCATGAGGGTGAGAAACTGCATGGACCACAACTCATAGTTGGTCCCATCCATCTTAGCGATGGAAGCCAGGCCCTTGAAGGCACCAAACGAAAAAATATCACCCTTGTTCTTTAATATGATGGTAAAACGGCCAAACGACAGAGCTCAACTGGAGAGTAGACTGATATGAACGAGTCTAGACGCTCATACAGAGGATTGGTTTTACGTGTAGACTCATACAACCATCCTCGTCAATCTTCATTGCTTGCTAGGGCCGGAAAACACGATTGAGAGGTCTGAAATCTTGTTATCCCATCAAAATCAGATCGATTCAGACTGCAGTTCGAACCGCAGAGGTACACGGAGAATCACAGAGGCGCGAGGAAGCACAAGGATGCGCTCGGGAGAGACCGGCAGCAGCCTGGGATGGACAGCAGCGGCCTGGGGAGGGGAGGTATTGTGGCAGCCGGCAGCGCGGGGTGGGGGGGGGGTTGGATGGGATAGAGGAACTTCGGTTTAGGACCGTCGCTCCAATTCTCGGTAGAAGGGAAAGAAAATGTATTGCATTATTGAGAGGCTCTAGGGTTCTCTTATATAGAAGAGGAACCTGTTGGGCAAATCACAAGATGAAGACAAGAAATAAATAATATGAAAACAATAAGAAAGATTACTAATATCTCAACATTGTGTAACACACATCAGATTTTATGAGCTAGATAAGTAACTATGAATCCCTGCCCATGTAATTTCAAAGTTCCTTAGGAACATGTACGAGAAATGCAATAATAAAAACCGTTGCTACTAAATCTTTAATGTATTGATGTTATGTTAGACGTTGTGCTTTTGATAGCTCCCTATGCAAAACTGATTTCATTATTTTGCTGCGTTTCCACCCCTCCACCATGAGAAGCTGAGAAATCCATCAGCTATTAATATGGGATAACAGAATACATGCCTCCTTACTACTCTTTCGCATAGTTTTTCCCTCATACGAGAGCTTATCTATTTGAAAGTATTACCTATCATTTCCTTTTGAATTCTACTCAAAACCAATCTGTCCAACTTTGTCAAATCTGCTCGTTGCTTGTTTTTACCTGCTTCCACCACACTAGAAGAAAAATTCTTGATCCTTGGCTACTTGCTTCCAACACAGTTTTGTTCTGTTAAGACTGTTGACATGTTCAACTCTTCCCTGACCCTGCACAATGGGAGCTTTTAGTGACAAGCTTGCCCTTTTTGTAGACTTTTCTTGTGTACCATGCCCATCTATCTCCTTGTTATCGAGTAGCATATCTTATAAAAAGGCGTCACAGGAATTCTTTCACATTCTTTTTATGGGCTTTAATTTGCGTAATGCTTCTTATGCAGGCGTGGCTCATCTATTTCTGGAGAAGGGCTAAAGCTCATCACGTGGAAGAAGATGTTGCTGAAGAGCGAATACAATTTTGGGCTAACCGCCCAGAGAAACCAACATCGCATGACGCAGTCGATGGTAAATTGTTTTCTGACTAAACATGCTAAAGCTGTGCGGGTTTTCCTCTTGCGCACTAAGGATGTGGGTTTTTTCTTCCCATGGTAAAACTGTGGTTATTCCCGTGTATATCATGTCAGACCTTATTTTCTTAAAAACCGCTGCTACGAAACAAGCACACAACCAATGATACTAAGCACAAGCTTTCGTTCTATGTGAACATTAGATTAAGCATCATTCTTCCATTTCTGCTTTCAACATTTATTTTACCTTTGCATTTTTTCTGTCCCGTTACAGTGGAACGCGGATTAATCGAGTTAAAGAAGTTGGGAATCGAGCAGCAACTATGGGAAGCTTCTCGAATGGAGTTCGACCGAGCACAAACAAATCGAAAAGACGAGGAATCAACATCAGACTGAGTATCCTGACGAAATGTTAGCTGTTCTTGTAAAATGTAAAATCTTCATCATTTTTGAGGTAATCGTTGCACGCACTCTTGTGAAATGTGCATATGCCGTGTACATGTGTGCAATGGCCTGTTTTGAATTGGGAAATTGTTTTGATTAGAGGGATCGTTCAAAACTAATTGTGTGTATTTGTTAAAGATGCATGGAGATTCGTCTTAATAGAAGGCAATAAGATTTGATCTTTCTGCAGAATTATCTGTACATTGTAAATCATGTGCCGTGTGATTGGTAATCGATGTTTCCCCTAGAACTAAACAAATGCATTCTGTACTTATGTTGCCTACAAAGAAATTGACATGACTGAAATAACTTTACAATAGAAGCAAGAGTTTGAATTTCAATCCAAATAATATACTCGCAACATAGCCGTCAAGAAATGATGCGGACAGGTAGTTGGAGATGAAAGAGAGGAGAAATCATACGACCTGCCTTTTTGATTGAGAGAGGAACGAGAAATAAGGGATTTGATTTCATAGAAGTATAAATGAGTGGGGTATGAGAGTCTTATTCATAAGGAAATAATTCAAATATTCTAATCTTTATAGGTCCTTCAACTATTGAAGCCATCCACTTGCTGAGGAGAACAATGGAGATTTATAGAGCTAAATGGAAGAGCCAATTTGGATTTATGTGAGGTTGCTCAACTATTGAAGTCATCCACTTGCTGGGGAGAACGATAGGGATTTATAAAGCTAAAAGGAAGAACCTCCATATGATTTTTATTGATTTGGATAAGGCTTATCTTTCTATTCTGTGGGAGATATTGTGGAGATTTTTGGATAAGAGACAAGTACATGTCCTATACATTAACACCATAAAGGATATCTATGATAAGACTTGATCTTGTGTAAGGATCTAATATGGGAAGACTAATTATTTTGACATTAATATTGGTCTGCATCAATGTTTAACTTTGAGTCCACTCCTTTTTACTTTGATTATGGACGAGTTGACAGTCACATCTAGGATGAGATACCTTGGTGTATGCTATTCGCTGATGATATTGTATTGATTGATGAGACTAGAGATGGAATAAATGAGAAGCTTGAGGTCTAGAGACATGCATTGGAGACTAAATGATTTTGTATAAGTAGGGCTAAGACTGAATATATGGAGTATACTTTCGATGGAAGCAATGGTGAAGGAATCAATGTGAAGATTGGTGACGATAACATTCAGAAGAGAGATTCTTTTAAATGCTTGGAATCTATTTTGCAACATGATGAAGAAATTGATGGAGATGTTACTCACGGAGTAAATGCAGGTTGCCTTAAAATGGAGAGGCATCTCTACTGTTCTATGTGATTAGAAAATTCCTTTGAAAATTAGAGAAAAGTTTTACAAAGCAGTTGTGTGACTTGCTACTCTCTATTGATATAGGTGTTGGCATGTGAACCATAGACATATGCAGAGAATGTCAGCAGCAGAAATGAAAATACTAAGGTGGATGTGTGGACACACATATAAAGATCGGATTTTGAATGATGTAATTAGAAGGAAAGTTGGTGTATCTATGATCTAGGATAAGATGGGAGAAAACCGCTTAATGTGGTTTGAACATTTGCAAAGGAGTTCGGCTGATGCACCCGTTTTGAGATACGAGTTTTGGGATGTTGAGCCTGTTAAGAGAAGGCGAAGAAAGCCCAAGAAGTATTGGAACGAGACTAAAAGGAATCTTAGTTTTTTGGATCCAAGTCTGAGACTAACCTAAGATAGATCTGAATAGATGCAAAGAATTCATGTAGCCGACTCTACTTAATGTGGGAAAAGGTTTTGTTGTTGTTGTAATCAAATCCTTATAGGACTCAACTCCTAATAAATTTGCTAATCTGACTAATCAAGTAAATCTAGAACCAAAATAAGAGATCTATAATTGATATCAATTTATTTAATTTATCTTTAATGGGAGAAAGCCCCTAATATTGGATTGCATGATTAAGTTCCACAAAACTTTATTTTTAACAAATTCTGACCAAACTCGATGAATGGGTTATGGGGTTCAAGATGACATGCCATTTGACTCATATCGCATGTTTATATGATATAAGTTTCAGACCAAACTTGGCAATTGCGCATTCATGGAAAAAGGAAAAAAATCTTCTCAATTTTATGTTTACTTTGGAAGAAAATTTATTACTTTAGTTTACTTAAATGGTTTAATGTCTACGTAAGGATGGAAATGGACATTGATATATTCGAATATTTACCACATCCAAAAAATACGGATATGGATATAGTATTCGAATATTGATCGAATATAGATAGAATATGGGATATAAGTTGCAGAAAAATTTCCAAATGTGGATAAGGTAACATCCAAAAGATTCATATTCAAATATGGATCTTAATATTCGAATACAAAACATTATATACATATCCATACATTAGTAGTAGTTCCCACTACTATATATATGTGTGCGGAAGTTTCCACACACACATGTGGAAACATAATGGTTTTTTCCCACTATAATTCCTAAAATAAGGAATCCACTTAATTAATGCTTAATTAATATAATCCACATCATGATCCATGTTGTATTTAGTTAAACGACATGTGCTATGTAGAATTTTCCTTTAAAATATGAATAAAAAACAATATGCATTATAATATAAATGTTAGTAGCTTACAAAAGATCTTTTTTCCAAAACTGTGTTGCAAATTACGAATTAAAACGCACCGTTGTAGGTGGAAATGTTGTAATGTTTGTCGAGCAAGTTAGCTTCCTACAAACAAGGAGTAGCAAATATAGTTTTTTTTACCAACTATAATTCTTAAAACGGGGGATCCATGTAATTAATGATTTACTAGTAAGATGCATGTCATGATCTTTGATATATTTAGGTAAAAGATGTGTACTATGTGTGAACTTTCCTTAAAAGTATGATGCAAAAACAATACACATTATGACATAAATGCTAGCAGTTTATAAAAGATAATCATCTTTTTACAAAACTATATATAAATTACAAATTAAACCGAATGTGTTCGGTAATCGTGAAATATTTGGTGCGGCAATTGAACTTTCTACAAATACGGGGCAACAAATGTAGTTATTTTGATGCAAACTATACTTCCTAAAATGGGGGAACCACTTCATTAATATATTATTAGTAAAATCGATATCATCGTCCTTGCTATATTTAGTTAAATATGATGCAAAATTAGTATGTGTTATGAAATAAATGATAACATTTTACAAAGATGGTGATCTTTTTACAAAGCTACCTTGCATATTATAAATTAAAGGACACTGCTGGGCATGAAAAGGGTGCAAATTTAAACTTATTGAGCATGATCAGGATGCAAATTTACGTGCTTTCCATATTGAACAATAGTCCACAATTCACATCCTTAGGGTTTATTTTACATTATATATATGAAGTTTTACCTCCATTCAATACCATGTCGAGCACTCGATCAAAATGTAGACTCACAATAAATAGATCTATCATTTCATTCACATATGTTACGATTATACTTTTTATTTTACATTTATCTCGATCTTTTTACATTTTTCTGCTATTTAGCTATAACCAACTCAAAAATGATGATATCTACGGATTATGGTTGTTCACTGCCCTCTACATATAATATGTGATATGGCGTGGATTACACTTAATTACACATTAAATAACTTCGTCCATATTTTAGGAAATATAGTTGGACAAAGGTCATTTCAAACAGACACACATCTTTCAACCAAAGGTTGAAATAGGTGGCTTTCCATAATCATGGAAATGGCACCTCATTTGAAAGGCTATATATATAACTCAATTTTATTCTCTCCATTCATTTATTCATAATTAGTTATCTTTTTGTATCTTAAATAAATAAAATTTATCAATCCAAAAGAGTTAAACACCTAATATATATATATATATATATGTATGTATGTATGTATGTATGTATGTATGTATGTATGTATGTATGTATGTATGTATGTATGTATGGAGGGCCCTTCCAATGAGGTGCACCTTTCCATGCATCATGGAAAGCCACTCATAAAGACCGTATGATATGGATCTAATGGATGAGATTAAAACCACCAAATAAAAGCTAAGAGTGGTATTAGAATTAACTACTTACCTAAAATTAAGGAGGTGATCAGGCGTGTGAAATTTGAAAACATATATTTTACGATTTTTAAAAATTCAAAAAGTTATAAAATTAATTCGACTAACTACTGAAAAAATTCCTAAAATATATTATACTTACAGTATAACTTCGTATTTGAAACTGAGAATTCGTTGGGTTACTTAAAGTTACTGTGATTTACAAAAAAAAGGAATACAATACAAAACAATGCAAAAGAATACAATATAAATTCATTCATACCGGCAAATAGTCTGATTTATTTTACAATTTCTACCAGTAACTTGCGAACTAACTTCCCATTTCACAATATGTATGTATAACAACACAATATTCAGAAATTTCAATTTCTGAAGTAAAGGTTACAAAAATAACTCAAACTCGAAAAGAGCATATGAATTTGAAACCGAGAGTGTCTAAGTATTTACCGTATACCTTCATATTTGAAATTGAGAATTCATTGGGTCACTTAAAGTTACTGTGATTTACAAAAAAAATGAATACAATACAAAAAATGCAAAAGAATACAATAAAAATTCTTTCATACTGGCAAATAGTGTGATTTATTTTACAAAATCTACTAGTAACTTGCGAACTAACTTCCCATTTTACAATATGTATGTATAACAACACAATATTCAGAAATTTCAATATCCGAAATAAAGGTTACAAAATAACTCAAACTCGATAAGAGCATATGAATTTGAAACTGAGAGTGTCTGAGTATTTACTTTAACCTACTCAGATTTACAAAATAGAAAGGCACAATACAAAACACTGCAAAACATTACAAAATAAATCAATTCCTCTAGGTATTTGTTGTCAGTTATATTGCAATTTTAATCAGTTATATGAAATATATGTCTCGATATTACTATATGACTGAACATAACACAATATTAATAAAACAAAAGTTTACATTATAAATCAAACTTGAGGATAACGTATGAATTCGCAACTGGTATGGATGGTATGTTTCCTTTAGTTTACTAAAATTTACAAAATAAAACCTTAAAATACAAACCATACTAAAATCACGATCAATTGATCCTTAGAATCACTGTAGTAATTTATGTCCTCAACACCATCTGTCTATATTAGCCCAGCATTTCATATAGCCAAATAATTTACAGTCGTGTATAGTTTGTAAACTAAGTTTTAATATTTACATCTACGGCAGCTAAATTACCACATTAGAACTACAAATCACTCCTATATGAAGTGCACAGTGCAAATTGTTTCATGTTAAAAGTACATTCAAATCCAATAGCCTGACACTAAAAACATAACATGTGATTTCAAGGTCCGAATTCGGATCTCATGAAGATCCATCCAAATAAACATGTCACCTACAATAAAGATCAAATCTCTCTCCCAAAATCAAACCTCAACTGAAAATCATGATCCTCTCTCCAAAATCGACATCCTAATAATGCGATGTCTCGGTATTCACATCCAATAGAAAATAAAAAAAATAACCTTTGCACCCTTAGATCGACCCGCTCCCCATTTATACATCGAATGAACATCAATTCCTATCAAAACAATGATGAAAAATATAGATATCGAGGGACGCAACCTGTATGGAGCCAATCCTCATCACCGATCGTGAAGGAGAGCGGAGCAACCTCTATCCATCATGACACCACAGCAACCGGCGATGTCGATTGGATGGATTGCCGAGCAACATCCATTCATCATAACACCACAACAGAAGAGTGAAGGTCGAACTTGCACTGGTTCTCGGGTGGGGGCACACGGTAAATTTGATTCTAGGGTACTTGGACGATGAAGGTCTTCAGGGCAGCACAAGAGGGATGTCCTGTTTGGGGTGTTCTGCTTGGATGGGTCTCCGTTGGGGTGCATCTCGTCAGACACGGCAATAATTATTGGGTTGCATGATTAACGGGATTATCTAATGAATTAGCTTTGGAACATATTAAAATATACTAAAAATAGAAAACCGTCAGTGGTTTTAAGGAATGTTAGCCTGTTTTAACCATGATCATTGATGAAAAGATGGACGTTGGGGATGTGTGACTTTCCATATAGCAAGGAAATGTGCACCTCATCTGAAATATTCTATGTATGTATGTATGTATGTATGTATGTCTGTATGTATGTATGTATGTATATATGTATGTATGTATGTATGTATGTATGTATGCATGTATGTATGTATGTATAAACCTTTAATTTTTTCCGCACATTACATATCTTTTCATACCACCATATTACATGATCTCCCTCTCTTTAATATGTGTAAAAATCTTATGTAAATTTATAAGTAGCTTAAGATTTTACTATGTCAAATATGTGGGTACCCATTGGGTGCACGAGTATTGACTATATATATGTGAACATACTAGAAATTACTTGTTTAATAAATAGGCCGGTATGAATAATTATTTTGTAAATGGTTATGGATTTGGGAATATTGATATTCACCCCAAATCCGATGCCATAAGATAGATAGTTTTATAATAAATTATGTGCACAATATTTAAGAAATGCAAATTTAATGTAACATGTAACTCTTCTAAGAATGATGGCACATCATCACTGAAAGAGCATAACCTTGGGCTCTCATAATGATTCTTGATATGCATACATACACAACCCATAAATGCTTAAGCTCAAGTATTTTAGTGGTGGTCTCCACTACTTATAGCACACTCTCACACTTTATGATTACTAGATGCGGAGCTATCTTTGAAGTTGTTAGAGTTATTTTGTTTTTGGGCTATTTCTCTTTGTTTATTTATTAAGTCAGATAATCCTACGGGGTCCTTTTATGTATTTGTCTCTTTTTAGCTCCTTAGTGTTTCACACTTTATAAAAAAACCCTAGACCCCTTAAATAAGAAAAGCCCTTCATCTTTCTTCCATGGTATCAGAGCAATAATCCTAAACTAGAGCTTATACCTAAAACCCATCGCCGCCACCAGCCTCCATCCTCTTCAAACCTTGCACGGACCCTTCTTCCTCATCAAAGGGTCCCGTGTGAGTCCTCGGTGGGTTCCCCAGCACTACTCGAGCGCCTCCCAGGTACTACTGAGTGTTGTTGAGCATTACCGAGCATAGCCCAAGCGCTACCCAATGTGACCTAAGCATGGAACAATGCTACCAATGCTTCCAACCACACTTTTAGGGCCCTACAATGCTTCTAACATGCCCTTCTAAGGTTATCAGAGGTGCAACTAACACTTTGGGGTGTCACATGCTGATCTATCCGGACCTATTGAATGTCCCATTGTGGTGAACTTACCTATTGAGGGTCCTCCTAAGTGTACTTTATTTGTTCAACACTTGTGTTGAGATCTTAGAACGAGAAAGAGGGTGCATGTGCCCTAGTCTCATGCAAAATTAATGTTGTACTACAATATTTTGATCTCTCTATCAAATCCTATTGTGACCAAATCCCTATACACTATGTCTTCTATGATGGCACAAGGTACTCTATCAAACTCAAGGATATAAATAACCATGCCCTTTGGTCTTAGATTTCAAGGAATTCGTCAATGGTCAGGAGATTTCTATCACCCGTTTGATGAAGCTTCTACAGAATTCTACTCTCAGTACGATTACTTCTACTATGCACCTTGCTACTACCTTAGATTTTGTAGCCCACTCTTCTTCTACCACAACACCAACCTGGATCATTGACTATGGTGCATCTACTCACTTGACTGGAGACAACAATCTTCTGATATCTTTTTAACCCTCCTCCACTGTAAAGACGTTCATGGAGCCAACAATGCCCATTCTCCTATCACCATCGTTGGGATAATGGAGTTTTTCCTCCAAGCTCATGCTCTCTGGCACTTACTGTCCATGAGATTTACCTTAATCATATTATCAGTTCATAAGATATGTGTTCAATTGAATTATCAAGTTATTTTTTATGAATGCCGTTGTTATTTTCAAGACATCCAGACTATGAAGATTTTTGGTGGGGGACAAGAGAAAAATGGCTACTACTACCTTGATATCCATGTTGATTCTGCCTTTGTTGGTGTAGTCTCCATTTCTGTCAATCAGTTACTATGGAACTTGTGGCTAGGTCACCCCTCTAGTAAAGAGCTCTCCCAGATGTTTCCTAAAATTTTCTCACTGAAACCGTTTGAGTGCAAAGCCTGCCAGTTCAGGAAACATCATTGGTCATCCTTTCCACCTATGACCGAGCCACGCCGATCTGTCCCTTTCTCATTAGTCCACTATGATGTTTGGGGTCCCTGTCTGGTCCGTACTATTGGTGGTCACATATATTTTTAGTCTTTATGTATGAGTATAGAAGATATTCTTGGGTCTATTTACTCAAGGATTGGTTAGATATCAACAAATTTGTCAAGTCCTTCTTCCACTTTGTTTGTACATCTTTCTCTACTTGTTTTCATACTATACGGATTAACAATGCTCATGAGTTTACCCAACATAACTTGGTGTCTTTCTTTGCCTCTATATGAACCATTCATTAGACATTATATTTGTATACCTCTCAGCGGAATGGGGTAGTAGAAAGAAAACTTCGTTACCTTCTCGACACAGCTTGTACATTGCTTACTCACATGAAGGTTCCCAAGACCTACTGGGGGATAGGGTTGGGCATCAGGCCAGGTTGGATCGGGTTTGAGTTGGCCTAGCCCAAGCCTATTTAAGTATATAAGTTAATGGATCGAGCCTAGGCCTATTTTATTTTCAAATCCAGGCCCAAGCCCGAACCCGACCCAAACAAAATGGATCGGATTTGGGTCGGGCTAGCCCAATTTAACACTTATTTACACCAATATCATGTGTTCCATTCTTCTTGCATTTTTCTGATTGTTTCTTATGCATGTGTGCATGTTTAAGACTTTAGGCATGCTAATTAATTTGTGACTCTGACATTAGTTGTATGTTGAAAATAGAAATGTCATAAAAATATGGATACTTAAACCAACATTCAATTCACCATTACATATTATATTGTAGATGCAGGCACTATGACCCATTACATAGTGGTTACTTATAGTAGTTGTGCACGCTCTAACACTTGACGGCACAGATTCCATTCTTGCTTATTAATGTAATAATCTTGCATATTAATGTAATAATGTCTTCAATCCACATTAGTGAATATGATTATTGATGGGTATAAGCATTTATTTTGCAATCGAAATAAGGATATGAAAGTTAGAACATGGTATTTGGAATGAACATGAATATACGATATATTTATATCGTGTAGGCTTGATTATCAGGCCTCTGGTTCGGGCCAGGCCTGAACCTGACCCAATAATCAATAAAATCTCATTTTGAGGCCCATGACCGCCCACTAAATTTCGTGTTTGGGATTGGACGGATTTTGGGAGGGGCCAGACCGACCTAGCCCAATGCCCAACCCTACTAGGGGGATTCCGTTCTCACTGTCACTTATCTCGTCAATAGGGTCCTTTCATCTAAGCTAAATGGTGTCACTCCTTTCTCTCTCTTATATCTCGATGAGACACCCTTTCTGCTTCCATTAAGAATCTTTTATTGCACTACATTTGTTCATAATTTCCATACTGTATACAAATTATCTTCTCATGCTATCAAGTGTGTTTTCCTCGGCTACTATAACACTCAAAAGGGATAGAAATTCTATGACCCTACTGGTCGTCGTTACTACAACACTGTTGATGTCGCTTTCTTTGAATAGACTAGCTACTTTACTCAGGTTGTCGATGATACACCCTTGAAGTTTCCACTACCATCCATCGTATGCAAAAGAAAGCATACTAGTCATTCTGGTTATCCACCATTACATACTCCTTATTTTGAAGATGATATGCCATCTTACACTGTCCCCACAACTACATATTTGTATGCTCCACCAGAACTCCTTATAGCTCTGCAATGAAAAAAAAGATATGTATTACACATCATGCGTAATAATTTAATTCCACTAATCATCTATCCAATTATGACAAGAAATTTTCAAATGATCTTATGTCTATTACTATTCGACGTGATCATTATGGTGCATTGCAGGACTATGGTGGGAAAAAGTCCATGGATGAGGATATGAATGTGCTTACATCTAGGGGTACATGGGTTCTTGTGTCGTATCATATAAGTATTAAGCATGTTGCCAGTCGCTGCGTATTTACGATCAAACAGTTTCCTGAAGGTTCTATTGACAAGCTAAAGCCTATGCTTGTGGTAAAGGGATTCACTCAAACTTATGGAGTGGACTACTTTGAGATATTTTCTCCTATCTCTAGGATGGGATCAGTGCATACTATTCTCTCATTTGTAGCCAACAAAATATGGCCAATCTTTCAGCTCAATGTGAAGAATGCCTTTTATATGACGACCTTGAGGAGGAGGTCTACATGATGCAACGGTGAGTTAATCCGTTGAGGGGAGTATGTGTACTGACTCCATAAGGCCGTCTATGACCTAAAGTAAAGTCCAGGAGCTTGGTTTGACAAGTTTACCACTGATATCATCTCTCTTAGCTTCCACAAGACGACATCTGATTATTTTATGTTCATTAGATGATGATCCGATGACACTGTGATGATGGCTATCTATGTTGATGATATCATAGTTACTGGTGATGATGAACCAGACAAATCTCTAATTCAATCAACAATCAAATCCAACTTATGAATGATAGATCAATCAATGTATAAGATGTGAGTTAGAAATTTATTATATTTAACTCTACAAAATATGTGTATAGCATAAGCATGTAGAGTTTCGATCCATATAGACAACATGGAGTAGAGTACAAAATTATTACTAATTTCTTAATAATTTTTTTTTGTGTTTTTGTTTTTGTAGTGTTATGTCTTTTTCTTTTTGCACAATTTTGTGGGCTTCTAGTATTTGATTTTTTGTTTTTTAATTATATATTTTTGTTTCAATTTTGTAAAATTTAATTTTAAATTGTAAAATAAAATAAATTATAATGTAAGTATATATACTATATATATAAAATAAGGAGAAGAGATTTATATAGATTTTTAAATAAGACAAATAAAGTCAAAATACAAGGAATGAAATATTTTGGGTTTTATATATTTTTCTCTATTTTTGACTATATTTAGGGGAATTTTTAAGCTTTTTATGGATTTTAAATATAAAAATTAGCCAAAATAGTGAATATGCAAAATTCGTAGCTTTATTTATGGTATAATATATATATATATATTAGTAATAAAATACCCCTAAATTAATTTCAATATGTATAATATATAATAAAAGATTCAGTATAGAAAATATTTTTTGTATTTTTCTAGAATTTTTCAATATTTATCATGTTTTTAGGTTTTTGTAATTTTTTGGGGTTTTGTTTTATATTTTTAAATAATATTTGGATAGAAGATGAATTATGACTAAGTAAGCTTACTATATTTTTTGGAATTTTTAAAAACATTTTGAATTTTTTATAGTTTTTAAAATTAATAAACATGAGGAAATGTGATATGTTTGTATTTTATAAATAGAAAAATAAATTAAAATACCTTGTGGAAAATATATGTGATAAATGTGGGTTTGTTAGCATGCTCTTAGCTGATCTAGTAATGAAACAAAATTAATGGTCATTGTGGTAACCGAACACGAGGCGTTTCAAGCAACAATTAATCCACGACTGAATAATAATGCAATGTAATGGTAATGTGGAGTTAAAATTTATTAAAACTCTATAAAATATGTGTATATGTATAAGTATGTAAAGTGTCGAACTCGGGGAGCAAACATGATAGATTTGGAAATTGATCCAAAATGTTCATTTTTTAGTCTTTTTATTTTATTTTGTGGGGTTTTTATTATATATTTTTTTATTTTAAATTTATTTTTTTGGTTTTTAATTTTATAATAAGTTATTATATATATATGTAATATTGTGTATAATGTAGGTATTATATAATATATATAATAAATATAGATAAAATCAATAAAATACCCTAAACTACAGTCCTTTTCATTTCTTAAAGGTATAAAATATATTTTAGGTAATTTTAATAATAATAATATCAGTGTATTTAGCTATATATAGAGAATATACACTTTTATATTTATAGATATAACTATAAATACTCAAAATTGAGAAAATAAAATGTTTTTGTATTTTTTATATTTTTCTCTAATTTTATAAATTTTCTTATACTTTTTATATTTTTTGGATTTCTAATTGATAAAAAATGTCAAAACAACGACTTAAGTTAATAGGCTCAATTATTTTAGAATTTAAATATAGATAAATACCTCAAAAATTTTCAAAACTATTTTGAATACATAATATATAATATAGAATGAGTTCAGAAGCAGAAATAAATATTTTTGGGTTTTAAATAATTATTAATAATTTTTATAAGGATTTTGGAGCTTTTTAATTTTTAGTATTTCTACTTTTGTAAATGCTTTATTTTTTAATTTTAGTTAATAGGAAAATAAAAACGAATGCCTTAATAAAAATATATGTGGTGGAACAAGATTTTATCCATCTAACCTAATTTTTCTAGAGTTTTTAGATTATAAATGACATTTAATAAAAATAAAAATAAATAAAAGGCAAATAAATCTTTCAGGGACCATTATGAAAATTTCGAAGTATTTCTTTATTTTAGAACCTAGTAAAGAGGTCAGTAGCCTATGATGCAAAATACCATGAATATTCAACATAAAAATGCACTAGCATGGGTATATTTGTAATATTCAAAAAGTAGAAGGTCCTGGATGCAATTTATCTGAAAATATTACTTTAGATTGTAAAATTTATGGACTAAATTGAAATACAAAAATCCAAATGAGTTAGGTGCAAAATGTCATGTCCCTTACACACATATGCACGTGAGGTAACATGGATTGAACCTAAAAGAAATAATGAAAAGTTTAGGGGTTTGATTATAAATATTGCAAAAATTTTCTAACTATAAATGAAAGTTTTGAAACTAAAAAGAAATTACAAAAATAATAGGGGTATGTTGCAAAATTACCCCCACGTGTCCGAGCAAATGTCTCTGATCTTTTCACTTAACACATGGCGTCGCCTCGATTCTGGATACCACTTCACAGATGAGCAGTGTTGATTAGTTCTCCTGGAGATCTGGCGGTCGTGACTCGGTTCGATCTGATGGTAACTGCATGATCTGGATGAGGCTCGTGATCTGACGGTGGAGAAGACGTCTGGAAGAACATGGAAGAAGCTCAGCCTAGACGAGCTTCCTTTAGTGGCCATTATTTCTCCATGCCCTTTCCTTGTTCCGCCTTGCTTGACCACCCGCATCGGTTTCCCCTTTTCCTTCTCCATCTCCTGACACATTCCATTCACCTAGAGTCGTCTTAGATCGATTCATCAGCTCTCCTCCACAACCCTTCACCGGAGAGCGCTGCCCCAACCTCATTCTACCCCCATTTCCATGCAATAAGACCCATGCACCTCTATTTTTGTACGCCTAAAATTTCCGTGCAGGTCAGGAAGGCCAAATGCCTCTGCTTTGGCATTTTTTCTCCAATAGCAGGCTCCCGGTGCCCCATTCCTTCTTTGAGCCCCAAGGTCCCATCGTTGGGCTCTCGACCCCTCTCGAGCACCCTAGCAGCTTCGAAATGACCCGATGCATTTTTTGCACCCCTTAGCAGCATCATAAGATGACGAATGACATGCAAGAACTTTTTTTTACATTTTTTTGAAATGCAAGGATGATATGCAAGAATAAATAATAAGCCTTTATTTTCTTTTTTTAAATTTTCTGGTAACAATTTTCACAAGAATATTATTTACAAGAATTTTACAACTTTTTATACAAGTATTATACTTATTATATAATATAATCCTAGTATACATGTGTTTTATAATTTTTTTCAATTTTTACCCACCCCGTAATTATTGCATAATATATACAAAAGTACGTGAAAGTACGAGTTATAGGTAAAGTATATATGTAATATATATACACCCCATATACTTAGTGTGCGATATGTCCTCAAAGCACGAAAAGTGAGGGGAAATACATAACTCATGTTAAGTGTAGGAGAGTTAAAATTACAAAAAGTATAGAAGTCGTTCCGCCCCCCTACACTTAGGCACTTACAGCCTAAGTGTAGAAGAAGATAAAAAATGGGGTGGATGAGGTCAAGAGGGGAAATGGATGAGTATATATACATGGCGTGCATCAGTCCCCCTATACTTAAGCTCTGGTCAGCCTAAGTGTAGGACAGAAGTAAGTATGAGAACCGATGAGATCTGGAGAATATACAGAAAATGGTGAAGAGACTCGAGTCACTCCCCCCCTATACTTAGGATATGGTCATCCTAAATATAGCCATAAAATGAAACGATATGGAGCCGGGGTGAATGATTTGAATCATTGGGGAGGGAGGGAAAGAAAATATAAACAAGGAGGATTGAGAATTTACAAGGATCAATAAGGTTTGTGGCGAACCTTCTTGCGAGATCGAGGAGGTGGATACTATACATTTGTATCGATGTCGGAATCGTCCTTAAATGAATAATAGTGAGGTGTTGGAATCCTCCAATGAGGGTCGACACACGACTGCTTACGTAGATACGGCTTAAGAATAGTTGAACTGAGCTCACTCATATAAACTACCTCATCTGGACCCGACGAGGATTCCTCTTAAAATTTCTTTTTTGGTATGCTGAAGGAAACTTTCTTAGTCAGTTTTTCTAAAACCTGGATAATTAAGAGGGAGTGGAGAGCGACACATCTTGAGGGGTTCTGCGGAAGACCTCGAGGAATCAATTCTCGACTTCCTATCACTAGATAACCGACAAAAGGAGGGAGCAACCATGTCTTTGGGTGGAATCAATTCAGTTTTGGATGGCTGCTTTGAAGGTCTGAGATGTGGTGCGGTGTTGACCATGGGTTCCTCATCAGATGAGTCACCATATATATTGTAATATTCCTGAAGGGTCAGCGTGCGTCTCGGGAATGTGCTAGTGATCTCAGTTGGCTTGGCATTATTGGGCTCTTGTGTCAGATCATCAAAATGATCAAGGAAATCAGCAAAAGTCATGTTCGACTCAATGATAGCTTCGGGTCATGAGTCCTCCTTAGAAGCTGTCACGGTGGTGGTACAAGCAGTTGATGAAGTGGAGGTGTGGGGAGTCTATGAACCAATGATCATCCGGATAGTCGATATCTCAGGTGTGGTAGAGAGACGGGACACATCTATCTCTCGATGGTAATGAGTATCTGCGGATATGTGGGCCACCTTAGAGTAATGTTTATCAAAGAATGGGTGAGGTCGGAGCGCTCCCAATGCTATAAAATCGATTTCTCGAGTCTCGCAATCTATAGTCGCCTTAGTCAAGGCTAAGAACTTCTTTCCTAGAATAATAGGAGACTGTGTAAACTCTCCTCGATGCTCAATATCAATTACTGTGAAGTCTACCTGGAGTAGAGAACCTTCGAAAGTAAGAATGACTGAAATAATTCCTCTCGCCTATTTTATGGTTCGATCAGCCAGCTGAACGATCTCTCTCGAATTTTTGACTGGCCAGAGTTTGAGCTTGTCAAACACAGAGGTCGGGAGGATATTTATTGGTGAGTCATCATCGATTCTTGCATGGGTAAAGGTAGTGTCTTTGATTTCACATTCAACCCTATGCAACTGCTCCACTCTACGATTCTTGGTCTTTCTCTCCATCACCAAGGAGATGGCCATAGGCACTATGTGTCTCTCAGTCCTTCTCCTCTTATTGCCCGACCTCCTAGGCATCAATTTACTACTCATAAATCATTCGAGATCGAGGAAGTGATTTATGGCCTTCATTAAGGGAAGGTTAAAAATCAATTCTTCATCGAGTGCTTCCCTTAGGGCAGGATCCAACTTTTTAGGTCATTTTCATTTTCTATTTTTATGAAATTTTCTGAAGTTGCAATGTTTTTTATCTTTTTGGGATTTTTGAAATTTTTTAGTGTTTTTGATGGGCGAATAATCAGACTCTAGATTGGAGGGTAATTAGTTAGTAGAAGAAGAGGTAGAATGGACTCCATATGTAGAGAATGTGTGTTTTTCCTTATTTTTTATTGGTCTTCAGCATCAAATCTGCTTATTTCCTTTTCTACTTTCATACCAGGATGGAAGAAATTGAGTGCAATATTTGAGTAACATCTCTCAACCTGTTACCAAATGATTCATTCTTCTCAATAAGTCTAGAGATTTCATCCTCCACAAAATTCTCATGACGAATCATGGGAGAGTTCTGCTCAATTGGAGGATACTGCTGAGATATTGGGGTCTCATACTCAACATACCTAGACTCTAACATGTAATGCCAGGTCGAGTATGGACTATCTGAATGGAAGATATTATTCGGAGCCTCATATGATGGAGTCAATAAAGTGGGGGTTCCTATATTGAATCCATGAGTCCAATCCTGTGAATGTATAGGCTCTCCGAATGTGTGATATGAAGGTTGGTCAATGTAGGCTTGCTTTTTAGGGTCAATCAAGTCTGGAAGATCATTAGGTGCATGTCTCTCCATTCGGTTTGTTCTATCAACCAAGTAATTCTGCTAGTCATTTGTCTCAGTAGTGGCTTGCTCTTCGTATTATTCAGTGATTCCAGCAAGCTTTCGAGAATAACGACAATCAACCCAAGATGGAAGGGGATCCCGAGTGTTAGAATATGGAGTCAGTGATAAATGCAGAGATGTGAAGAAGTCAGTCAAAGTTCAGACTTCATAATCGAGTCGAGGTGGAACCGACCACGGTAAGGGTCTCCCATGGATGATGGAGGATACATGGAAGAAAGAGAAAGCGAAGATGAACGGTGTATAGTTGAGGAGGAATAACCAGAGGTCTCAGGGTATAGGGACCAGTATCCCAACATCTTGAAGAGGAAAGGATGAATGTAAGCAGATTGAGGTAGAAAATGTGTAATTACACAGGATAACGTACACGAACAGACACAAAGACAAAAGCAAGAGCAGACCCTGAGTTCACATTCAACACGGTGAAGGACCTATAGCTAGGTCCGATTATCTGGTTGATTTTAAGTGTGATGTTTCAAGCAAATAGCAAGGATTATGTGATAGCCTAAAGGGAAGTCGGCTCAAAGCCGGATGTGTCTCCTCTGTTTAATTTGTTGCCTAAGATACCAATTCCCTTCCTCTCTTCACTCCTATCACCAACTGAGAAGTTCAACGACCCACCCCTATCTACCTACCGAAGTAGGCGGAGGATGACAAGGATTATAACTTCACCCCAGAGGGTTACCAGCAACTTGTCGCGGTGCACTGCTGCTTCACCCCTATCTACCTGCCGAAGCAAGTGGATGTTACTTGGTGCTGGTCAGTTGAACCTCGAGTAGTTTAGCCTGTGATATTTTCTAGGCTCAGGGTACATGATATGGAAGGCGGGGATTTTGTCTCTATGTTAGGGTGTGCACACACACTCTCTGTACCCTCACTCAGCCTGAAATCAAGATTGGTGTTACTCTCCCGCAAACAATGGTTAATTTTAATCATTTTTTTAGTCCAATTAAATTAGCAGTCCCGATTTTAGAGATTAGTTGACACTGTAATTAATCCACACAAGCAATCACCGTCTACCATCCAGTCCCAATTCCTTTATCCTATGTTAGAAAAATCGAGAGAGAGAGAGAGAGAGAATCAGAAAAAGCTGATGCAATAGAGAAAACAATGATGAATGCTTGAGAAAGAAAACTTACAGTACCTCCAGCTCTCTACAATGCGGGATGCAATATTGAATTGAAATTTTACACTATATGAAATGCAAACGAGAAAAAGTTGCTCCTAGACAAGCAGTTCTATTAGCGAGTGAAGAACAAATTTAAACTTGGCTAAGTTCTGCGGTCTAAGTGTGTATTTTAATGGTGAAGTGTGGTCCTAAATATTACGAGCACAAATAGTCCTACAAAGCTCTAAGAGCTACGAGTGCAGGTCCTAGTCTACGTCAATCAATCACACAACACAGGGAGTCTTTTTATTATTCAGCTGCACATGCGAGAACCCAAACGGGAACTGCTTTAAATATGCAATTACAAGTTAATGAAAATCTCTCTTTAAAGATCTTCTTGGTGTCTCAACAGCCGACTTGATCCACAAATCGTAGACCTTTGATGCTCTTCGAGATGCATCGACTTCAAGAAAGCCACTGTAAGTCCACCGGGTCCTCGTACAAAAAGATGAAAATTATATGTGAGAGACACGAAAATAGATACAGAAATAATCAGAAAATTAATTAAGAGAAAAAAATGGATAATTACAAGGCGGCTTGGAGGTTAAACTACCCAGTGAATGGAAAACGTAAATCTAATTTTCTAAAGTGATCCTAAGTCATTTGCCTCCCCGATAACATTTGATTGGTTGTTGATCGCTCTTTTAATTTGAAAAATGTGTCTTTGTTGTCATTTTTGTTGTAGTCAGGAAATCAGGATCAATCAAAAATTAACCGCATGAATCGATGAATCGATGAACTAAATACTGTGCGGTTTGATGTATTTTTAACCTGAGAAAACTCCAGGGTCGACTCAAGGAGGCAAAGGAACAACTTCGGATTAGATTAGAAAAATTAGCTCATGGTTTCCAAGCAAATGTTTTTTGAATATTTTTATGTGGAAGAAATGCAGATGTACAAATGTGATTGAACTAGGTTATTAAGGAAATATGCAACTTAGCCAAATTAATTTTAATATGAAATTAAGCTAAATTCATCCAAATTTTATTTTTCCTAGAAACTGATTCAATCATTAATGCAAATTGTATTTAGTGGAATTTTTGGGATTAAGATGCAACAATGAAAAATACAAACTTTTTTGGGATTTTTATGCAATTATTCATGCAAACGATATGAAAAAAATATGAAAAAATTTAATGGAATTGTAAATTGATAAAATAAACCTACATTAATATTTTGGAATTTCTGATTAATATATGATATTTTTATGAATTTTTTACTAAAAATAGAGTGATTGTGAGTATTTAATTCCTAATAAATCCACAAAATAAAATCATCCAAAAGAAAAAATATCTCAAACGGATATTTTAATGATCAATCAAGGAAAGTTGAAATTTTTCCAAAAATATTATTTGTTGATTTAACTAGAAATTATTTACAGAAATCATTAAATGACTTATTTTATGCAAAAGACAAATCCATTTTAGATGAAATTTGGACTATATGTAAAAAACACATAAAGGCATTATCCAGAATTTTTACACAAGTTTTGGAGTAGTAAATAATTAAATATGAATTACAGACCACAAAACAGGTAAATATACAATTTTTCACCAAAATAATTTTAGTTAATTACCCAATACTCACAAAAATCTAATTAAATAACCACAATGTACATAATTAATTACTCAACAAAATGTTATTTTTGTATTAAAAATTGATGCAAAATAGGTTTCCAAAATGACTTGTTAATGTATTGGTGTCTTTGCAATATAGAAAATAAAAACTTAACTGAACAAAAATGTGCACATGGATGTGTTTGTAATTAAAAAACTTAGCAGACTTAAGATACCATTTTCACAAAAAATAAGAAAATGAAAATGAAATGAAATGGACCTTGTAGAACTTTGGAACCAAGTTAGGGTTCACGCAATTGCAGGAGGTGCATGGGGTTTACGGAGATGCAGAGGATGGCAGCGCGGTGGTGAGGTGGGTGTACGTGTGGGACATGAACGGTGGTCGCGTGGGGGCCTGGGTGGCTGAAGTAGAGGAGGTGGCAGCCGGTCGTGCGGCGCATGCATCAGCTCGCGGAGGCGCGCTGAAGCACGGGGCGGAGGGCGACGTGCGTGGAGCGGGTCGGTGATGACGCGGGTAGCGCTTGGAGGTAGATGCAGGAGACGCGTGGCACGCGGTGGTTGTGCGGCCGCAGGGCAGTACAGGCGCACAAGGAGGGCAGTGGACTCTTGCTTCTAGTTGTTGGCGGCGGTATCTCCACGTGGGGACGTAAACATCTAGCGGAGGGAACAATGACCAAGGACGGTCGCGCGCGTGTTGCATGATGGCGAGGGGCAACACTTAGAGGCGCTCACAGCTCGAGTCGCTGGACGAGCAACGCGGGGTTCGATGGTGGCGCTGCTGGAGGTTAACGGCCGCAGGCGTAGGTGGTGGCACTTTGGAGGAAAGGAGTGCACGAGGGCGTGACCGAGGGCTGGTGGTGCAGGGGCGATGTTGTGAACGTTATGTGTTGGGGTGGAGCGGTTATCTGCGCGGGGGGGGGGGGGGGGGGGGGAGGTGGCCAGTGGCGGCTGGCCTACGCAGGTATGGTCATGGACGGTCGTGATGGTACGCGGCGAGGCACGTGGCGGCCGGCGCGCTCGCTGTTGGGAAGAACGGCATGCGGGCCGAGGAGGCGGTAGCGCAGAGGACTAGAGGCAGGGCAAGGGGGGCAGTGGCAGTGACTCGTGCAGCCTCCTCGTGCAGCCTCCTCCAGTTCTTGTTTCTTTTTTGATTTTTTTGAACTTTTTTGTAATCAGAAATAAAAATGTAGAAATGGGGATGTGGTGATGGTGTGTGATGAATCCCTATTCATCACTCTTTATTCTTTTATTTTATCTAGATATTTTGGCAAAACATCATGTCTATAGTTGTAAATACAATAAGTTATCAATAAGCATGCATTTGTTAATAGCAATAATTAGCATGTATTTGTGTAAAAAATAAAAGAATAAATAAATAAAAATACGAAAATATTTAAAATAAGTATTGAGTGACCTGATCCCAAGAGAGGGCCCAACATGGGCCTGATCGCCAAATAAAATAAGTAGTGAGAGATAGAGCCACTCAACCTTGTACATATGCCTTCTATGTATATAAATAATTTATTTTCACAAATACAAAATAAAAATGTATTTATATTACCATGTATATATTTCTAAAAATAAAACAAAAATTAGAAAAATTAAAATAAAAACAAAAGTAATTTCTCTCTCTCTCACACCTTGTGCATACTACATGTATATATGTAACATATACCTATTTATTTAGTACTTGTAAATAACTCATAAAAATGAATAAAAATTATTTTATACTCCAAATTTTATGTTGAAAATAAAGAAAATATAAAATTAGGGTATTTATACAAAATAAACAAAATAAAAATTAAAATAAAACAAATAAATATTTTATATATGCACATAATACAATAAAATGTATATACCTTAATTTATTTTTCAAAGAAATAAATAAAAATCACTAAAAAATAGTTTGGAAAATAAGGAACATTTTTTATGTTGAACTTATTTTAAAATAAAATCATTTTTGATTTTTAATTTATTTTACAAATCATTTTTGACCGTAGAATTTTCTGATTGGTCCACGGGGGACAATTGACCTCGGTCAACTGCCCCCCCCCTCGGACCACCTCTTCCGCAAATCCTCGTTTTCGCCTGATTTCTCCCATTTTTCCCTCACTAATCTGGCCACCTTGCGCCCCGATTCCACCCCCTGCCTCTTCCCCTTGGATCTAGGACCCTCGCGGATCCCTAGGGAAGAGCGGATCTTCCTGGGTTTGCACGCCCGTGCCCAATATTCATCGCCACCTAGAGCATGCTATATAACCTTCACTCCATTTCCCAGCTCCGTAGCTCACGTCGCACTCCCTCTTTCTACCCTAGAGACCTTCCCCTTGGTGACAGTTTTGGGAAGTACCCTTTGGGGGCCGGATTGAGGCGTTGCAGCCAACGCTCGACGCACGTGGCCGAACCTCCGCCGCATTCGAGCCTCCCCTCCTTCCACCACGTGGTTGAGGCAACGACCCATACCCCCTTCACCTCCTGGAGCTAAGGATCGATCTCCGATCATCAGGTAGACCACTCTTCAATCCTAGCTCCGATTATCTCAAAACCTTCATTTGCATCTCTGCCGGCTCCGACCTGGTGGTCGGAGCTCCATCAGACCCATATTTCCATTCAAATCTCTCCCCCTATCCATGGTCACCCCCTTCCACAGCCTGATCACTCAAATCTTGGTTGTACAAGCCAAGATTAGGTCTGGGTTCCATCTCACGCCTCGCCGGAACCCCCCTTCGCCTCCCACCGTCGCTTCACTTTGTTTTAGTTCCAATAACCATCGTCGGAGCATGAATCCAAGCAGGAGATATACCCCGCAGGTCGAGACGTGCATGAAGACGCTCCAGATCACTTCCGCTTCACGTCGCCGGAACCATCCTAGTTCCCAGCCACCTTCATGGAGATCTGACTGGTGGATGCTCCATCCGTTACCGCCACCCGATGCGTAGGAGCGTCGTGAGTCGAGCCCCACCTCCTGGTCGTTCATCGGACGCTCGGAGTTCCACCAGTTCTCCGAAGAACTTCGCCAGGGAGGAGTTCTTCCAGCCGCCGTCTCCATCGTCGGATCGTCTCTCTCCACTAGTTCTGATCTGAGCCGTCCGCACCCCGTGCCAGACAGGCCGTTAGATCTGATATCTAACGGCCCCGTACGCCTCACGTTCACCTCCTTTTGTCAGAAGTTTGGATGCGCCAGGTGTCTTAACCAGAGATGCACGTCATCGACCATTCAGAGGGCGCCACCTGTCACCCACGTGACCTCGCATGCCCTGCCTAGGTAACTTGCTCCCATACCACTACGTTTCTTTTATGTTTTTATTTAGTCTGTAATATAAATTAGCACAGTAGAATATTTTGCACTTCTTCCCCTGTAGTTTTCATTATTTGCATTTTGGTCCTTCTTGTATGGTAGCATGTGCATCGTCACGTGTGTTTTTGTGATATTTGCATGGTTAGCCATGGACTTAATGAATGTTATGTTTGATAATATAGTTTCTTTATTTGCATCCATGCCCCTGTGCATACTGATATTGGACATGTGCTGAATAGCATGTGAAAATTGCATTAAGGCCCATAGGGTTTTTGACACATGTTATCCTTTAGTCCTTGAACTTACTTTCTTTGCATTTATGCCCTTGTGTGTTGTGCCTCTTTGATTGGTTGAAATAAATAGCAAATCTCACCCAAATTTTATGAAATTTAGACACATGGCTCCTGCCATGGTGTAAAAATTTCCATGAATTTTGGGGTCATTTTGTTTTCATTTGATATTTTTAAAAATACAAAAACCTAAAAATTTGCCACTGTCCAGTTTCAAAAATCCACTAAAAATATTAAAAAAACCTCTAACAAATCCAAAAAAATTACTTATTGGTTGCTTTGTTGTGCTTTTTCTTCTTTCCAATTTTTGTTGCATTTGGATTTATAAAACCCCTAAAAATTGAAAACATTGAAAAATTTAGAAAAATCATTAAAAATTCCTCAAAATTCAAAAAAATGTATTTTCAATTTATGTAGTTAGAGTTTTATCTTTAGTTTATAATAAAATTGTTGCTTGAATTTTATAAGCATTTTATGTATTTTTAAAGTGCCTTTACGTTCTGGCTGCACACTGTTTTGCATTTTTTGACTTGTTTCATTTTTATAAAATCCATTAAAAATCATAAAATTCCAAGAAAAATATCAAAAACATCTGAATATTTATAAAATCCAAAAATAATTTTATTTGAATTTTCTGAGTGATTTTGAGGTATTTAATAATTTTGATTAAGGTTTTATTAGTGTTTTTAGCCTTCTTCCTAATATTGAAAAATCCAAAAAAAATAAAAAAAACATAAAAACCACCAAAAATATTTTTTTGATTTCCGCTACTTCGTATATTTATCATACCGTGCTCCTTGTGTTCAACCCTGGTAGCTATTCCAAGTAAAATAAATAGCTAGACCGCTATTTCGTGCTTGCTTGCTTGACTTTCATTGGTGGTCTTGATTTTCTTGATTGACTTAGCCTCGCTATTCGGGTCACAACGACCCTGATTATTTACACCTTAGCCCGATTGAGAGATTTTGAGTCATCATTGTGGTGATGAGAATAATCGTTGTGATGATGATGGTGAAAATCCAATGAAGATGCACAAGACAAACAAATAATGTTAGATAAGAAAAATGACGAAGTAAAGATAGCGAGATACTTACCTGTGATTCGCCGAATTTTGCAGAGCAGCTATGCTGGACTCCGATTGTCGCTTCAAGGAGAAGGCGTGTGCTCCGAAGCTCAACGAGCATTGTGAAACTCGTGACAGTGGTTCGAACTACCAGATCTCACCTTCATCTTATCGTCGCTCGGCGTCGAAGAAGGAATTATCACCTCACGGCTTCAACGGGGCTAGAACCTCTCTCACTCGTAGAATGGGGGATGAAGATGAATGAAGAGGGCAAGTTAAATAAATAGAAGGAGGAAGTTGGAAATGATGTGGGGTGGAAGTTGGAGGAGTGGTGGGAGATGAGGGGAAGATGGGAAGTTGGTTACTTGGAGTGGGTAATAAGTAAATGGAGAAGATAGAAATAAAATAAAATAAAATCATAAAGTAATATAATAGGCTACTAAAATAATGAAGAGAAAATAAAGGTAGAAGAAAATAATTAAAAATTAAAATACATAAATAAGTATAAATAATTAATTAATTAAAATTAAATAATAAAAATAATAAAATTAAATTAAATCCAAAAATAATAAAAAAAATTGGGTGACACATGGCGGCTCCAGGAGCTGTCACGTGTCATTCCCAGAAATTTCAAAAATTAAATGTAAAGAAAAATGAAAAAGGAATAATCAAAGGGGATAAATCAAAAGGTGGCCAACATGAAAGAGATGTACAAATTTTGTGAAGGATCGGAAATCAATGGAAGTCATCTGTAGAAAAAGTATTTTTGGGCGGTATCTTATAGGTATAAAATATCTCATTTTTGTTTTTGCATTTTTTCATTTTTAAATAACAGAAAAATCAAAATAAAGTTAAAGAAAATATGAAAAGAATATTTAAAAATTAGTCTATTTTTTTATTTTTAATAATTAAGAAAATAAAAGGATAAAATACAAAGGCATTTTGGTCAATATGTAAAATATACAATAGGGGCCCAAAACCAAAGTTCACATATGATCTCCGATTTTCATGAAATTAGTCTTGTTTTGAAGGTCTTTGAATGTATATTACTTTAAAAGTGAGTAGATCTGAATCGGATACCATATAAGAGAGATATGTGCATTTTAAGGTTCATAGTTTCAAACTTGGATTTGGGTTTTATTGGACAACTTTACAAGTTAGTATTTTTTGATAGTTTCTTTTATTAGTGTTAGTAATATATACACTATAGAGCTAATTTTATTGTATTTGAAGTTAGTCTAAAATATATACAAATAAGTGATTTTGGCTAATATACAGGTGAATATTTACAAATGAATTTGGCTCCTTATTTAATGCAAATATGAATGCTAAAATATAGCTATTATTTACACAGGTATGAATTCTAATTATGCAATATCAGTGATGAAATGCAGATAATTACTCGGGAAAAAAAACTCTATTTTCAACTTTTAGAGTGATGAATCACAGATTCATCACCGACCAAGGTGGATATCATCAAGAAACTCAATCCACCATCCAATTTATGACAATTGCGATCTTTTCTAGGGCATGTCAGTTTCTATCGATGGTTCATATAGGACTTCAGTCAGATTGCTCGACCGCTTACTGATTTGTTGACAAAAGATATAGAGTTCATTGTAGATGATTAGTGTCTTGCATCATTTGAGACTCTCGAGGGATTAGTTATGTGAGCTCATGTCCTTCAGCCACCCGATTGGTCTCTCCCATTCGAGATCATGATAGACGCTTCTGATTTTGCCATATGGGTTGTACTTGGACAAGAGAAGGGATGGATTGCCATTACCCATTCACTACGCTAGCTGAACTTTGGATGCCACTCAACAGAACTACACCATAACTAAGAAAGATATGCTAGCTATAGTTTTTTCTTTGGATAAATTTCGATCTTACATTCTGGGATCTAGAGTGACTATCTACACATATCACATCGCCATCCGATACCTCATGACTAAGAAGGATGCCAAAGACAGATTGACCAGATGGATCCTTCTACTCAAGAGTTTGATAGAGATTAAGGATAAACATGGAGTCAACAATATGGTTGTGGATCACCTCTCCCGATTAGAGCATCTTGAGGATTTAGAGCATACCACACTTATTACAGAGACTTTCCCAGATGAGGCGATTCTTTCTATCACCTCGCTTCCGTGGTACGCTGACATTTTGAACTATCTTGTCACCAAGAAAGTTCCACAAGGTTGGCCCAAACAATGACTTGATACCTTCCTAGCAAAGGCCAAGTCATACCATTGGGAGGATCTCACCCTTTACCACGAAGGGGGATAGTGTCTGGCGTCAGTGTATTCCTTAGGAGGAGCATCACAGCGTCCTCACCTATTGTTGCAAGCTTGATGCAGGAGGACATCACTGTGTGAGATGAAAAACACATAAATTTCTCCAACCGGCCTTTGGTGGCCTACCCTCTTTAAGGATTCAGATGAATTCATGAAGAGGTGTACTGACTGTTATAAGATGGGCACTTGTAGACAGTGTGATATGATGTCGATAGAACCCATTCACTTCTGTGAAGTTTTTGATGCATGGGGCATCAATTTCAGAGGTCCATTCCCTAAGAGACAAGGGTTTGAGTACATTCTGCTTGCCATGGATTATGTCAATCATTGGGTCGAGGCCATCTCCGCCTGAACTGCAGATGCTAAGACTGTTTGCAATTTTTTAGGAAGAATGTCATTTGACGGATAGGGTACCTAGAGTCTTGATTTTAGACGAGGGGACTCATTTTATCAACGACAAGGTAAGGGCCCTTGCTAACAAGTTCAGCATTGACCATAGAGTTGCTATTCGATATCACTCTCATACTAATGGTCTTTCTGAAGTATCGAATAGGGAGATCGAGACTATATTGTAAAAGGTTGTCCGCCAAGACCGAAAGGGTTTGTCATATCTTTTGGACTCGATCTTGTGGGTCTATAGGACTTCCTCAAAAACACCTTCGGGCACATCTCTCTTTCGGCTCGTTTATGGAAATCCATGCCACTTACCAGTGGAAATCAAGCATAAGTCACTTCGGGCAGCTAGAGAACTACTGCTAGATCCCAAGAGCGTAGGAGATCAAAAGGAAAGTAGAATTGGCAGCCTGGAGGAACTGAGGGACACGTCCTTCTCAAGTAGTCTACAATATAAGGATCAAGTGAAGTATGGCATGATTCTCACATCAGTCACAAATAGTTTGAGCCGAATCAGAAAGTATGGCTATTTTATGCTAGGCTGAGATTATTTCCAAGGAAATTACAAAGCAAATGGAAGGGACTATACTTTGATTAGAAAGGTGCACGATAACAGAAGCATTGATATATCTAAGTTTGCCATCTGATTCCACCTTTCGAGTTAACGGTCAGCACCTGAAGCCATATTTTGATCATGATCCATTGATCGTTGATGTTGCCCCTATTCATTTTGCACGATATGTGGTCTTTGACTCACATCATTTACATCTCAGACCTGATTATCACTTCTACTCCGCATCTGTATAGATCCATATTGTCTATATGATTCATTCTTTCTGTTCAACACCCCATTTTCATCTTGTGATTATGTCATACTTAGGGTGCACTTTACCCTAAGTATAAGGGGTGTTGAATACATGACTATTCATTTGATTCCATTTTACCTCTATTTTGCTGCATATACTTAGGGATATTTTACCTAAGTATATGAGAAGTAATTCATGTACATCCTATTCTTCAGTTTTCCCCTTTTGCACAGTCTTATAGACTTAGTATTATTTGACCCTAAGTATAGGGGGATCTCCGATTTCTATTTATTACATTCTTTCATTCGTCGTTGTAGTATAGAATTCTTTTCACTTCACCATACTCATCATGAGTTATGTCTTCTTTCATCGCTCTTTGTTCACTCTGAGGACATCGTTCAAGCTAAGTATAGGGGGTATTGAAGAGGGATTTGTGGAGGTCGTGTTAATTCACAAGGCGAATCAACAGTCGTTGAGTTGACCTCGCTCAAAATCTTGCTTTAGAAAACAATTAACCCACAATAAATGATCAAGCAATGAAAATAAATGTGGCATTAAAATTTATTATAATTCTACAAAAGATATGTATAGTGCAAGTAGTGTGGAATGTCGAACATGGGGAACAAGCACGTAGATCGGGGCAATGAGTTGCACAAAAGGGAATGCGATGTATTTGTCTATATAAGTGCTATTCTTGTGGGTTTTTTGTTTTATATATTTTTTGTTTTATTTTTGATTTTATATTTTTATATTTTGATTTTTATTTTCTGAGTATTTTCTTTTTTTATTTTATATTTCTATCTTTTCTTATAAGAGAGAGAGAGATAGTATATATAAAAATAGGTACAAATAGTCAAAATACATGAAATAAAATCTGTTAGTGTTTTAAATAATTTTTTACTATTTTTGTGATTTTTCTAGGATGTTCGCTACTTTTTTTATATTTTTTAAAGTAAAAAAATTCTCAAAACAGGGAATAAAATAAATACTCGAAATTAAAATGGATACGAAAAATAGTAAACAGTGTCAAAAATTCTCCAAATTAATTTTAAAATAAAGATAATAATATAGAGAAAAACATGGAACAAAAAAATACAATTTTTGGACTTTTTTAAGAATTTTTTATATTTTTATAAAGATTTTAGGGGTTTTTCAATTTTTATGAGTTTTCATTTACATTTTTTAGTGATTTTTCGTCTGGAAGTTAAACATACATAAATAAGAAAAACTATATTTTTTGAGAATTTTTCAAAAAGTTTTAATAACTTTTATGTATTTTATTTTGCAAACAGGGATAAAAGTATATGTCTTTTATTTTTAATAAATAATAAATAGCTTCAAAATGCAAAAAATGGCATGAAGAGCAATGAAACAGGAAGCTATGTCAATTTTTTGATTTTTTAGAGCAATATAGATTGATGAAATAAATACTAGAAACAAAGAGAGACTTTGCTACTAGCACAGACAGATAAGCAAATAACAGAAAGATTAGGGGCCAAAGTGTAATTTTCACCAAAATATTATAACTAGAATGCAAAGTTATAGGACCAATTATAAATGTATAAAGATCCAAGGGCATGCCCGCAAAATACGCAACTCACGTGTTCGTATACGTGAGCCATGCTGGTGCGGACCTATTTGTAATTTTTAGAAAATGTAGGGGATCAACTGCAATTTTGCCAAAAATATATAATTGCATAAAAAAACTTGCAGACTGATTAGCAATACTTTGAATTCTAGGGGTCCATGCGCAAAATGTCCCTTCACATGAAGCGTTACGTGAGGTGATGTGGCCTGCACTGAAGTGTAAATACCAGAAGTTCGGGGGGTTTCTTTGTAATTATTACAAAAGTTTTAAACAATAAAGGAAAGATTATAAAATAATATTAATTACAAAAATGGCAAGGGCAAGGCTGCAAAATACCCACACATATGGCATTGATCCAACGGTCATCCTTCTCGCACTTGTCATGTGGTGACTTGTGGGCGCGTGATAACGGTTCACGATCCGACGGTCTGGATTAGATCACCTAAAGATGATCGATGGATAAATTCTAGATGGATCCGACGGAGGTTGCTCCTTGTGAAGAACTCAGCGAAATCAGACGACGGAGAGGCTATCTGCACGAACGGGGAAGAACTCCCTCCTGTCGAGATTCAATCGGTGTAAGCTCCCTACTCCGGTGTCTTATCCAGCAATGGCGAGGGGGAAAACATTCCTAGCACCTTCCTTTGTTGACTGGATGGCTCAAAAGTCCCGAGGATGACTGGATCTCTCCCGCAAGGTCGGGGAAACGGAGGTGCTCCAAGGGTCTTCGATAAGTAACAAAATTGCCTTCAGAATCTGCGTTCCAGGTACCTGCAAGAAGAGGTTATAGGGTCGAAGGTAAATTTCCTCAACCCTGTAATGGGGATGAAATGAGCTGAAGCTGGCGCGGGTGGATGTGCTCTGGCGAAGCGGCAGTGATGGAGTACCCAACATCCGATCTGGGGGGAGATCAGGTGGCTGGAGGTGCAGTGGGCATAGCAGAAATGGAGAGCAAGGTTTGGAGGTGGATTGGAGGGTGATGAGCGGGCCAAGGCAACTCAGATTAAGTAATCTCTAAGGGCCGTTGCGACCCGAATCACAAGACTCAGTCAATCAAGAAAATCAAGACCATAAATAAAGCAATCACGCATGAATATCAATGTAGCAGTCTCCGCTATCTATTTAACCTGGTATAGTGACCAGGGTCGAACACAAGGATCACAGAAATGTACGAAGTAGTCGAGATACGAAAAATAATTACAATTTTTATTTAATTTTAATTTTTGCAAATTTTTATATTTTTTAAATAGTAAACTAACACACAAAAGATAAAGCACAAGGAAGCCTTCCCAATTTTTATTTAGGCTAAAAAATCCATAAAATCTAGAAATAAAAATATTTTTATGTTTTTCACATATGCAGATGTTTTTGGTGATTTTATGATATTTTTCTGATTTTTATATGATTTTATAAAAATAAAACGAAGCATAAAACAATAAGGCAATGTATAGCCTAGACTGTAGGGCAAATTTAAAATATCATAAGTGCCTAAATGTCCTAGTCGTAATTTTCGTGATAAAGTAGAGAAAAATACCAAACTATATCAATTGAAATCTCATTTTTTTATTTTTTTATAATTTTTAATTATTTTTATAAGATTTTTAGTCTTTTGTGATTTTTAGGTTTTTTTATAAAATATAAAGCAATAAAAATGGTATAGGAGTGAAAACAAACTAAAACATGCAACAAGAAATTTTATGAAATTTTTGAGACCATTTTTGTAATTTTTGTATTTTATAAAGTAGACAGACAAATTTCTAGGGGTTTTTTATTTTTAAAAAATATCAAATACAATTAAATCAAGTCAAAAAAATTACCATAAATATTACACATTAGCAAGAGCTAATGGTAATTTTTGTGGAATTTTTGGAGTTGGTTTAATAATTATTTGATTAAAAATAAGAGACATAGGTTGTAGGGACCTAATTGCAATTATACTCAAGTTTACAGACTAAACATTCACGTATACAAAAATTCAAAGGCCTTAGTGTAAAATATCCACGCAATACATGCACATGCTAATTAAATCACACACAGGGGTATTTTTGCAATTAACATAAACTTTTCATTCAAAGCATATTAGTTAGAAAATGTAAGACATGGTATGCAAAAACACCACGAAAGAACGTGAGCATGCACGTGTGTTCAGATTCAGAGGACTAAAGTGTAAATACTGGAAACATAAGTGTCTAATATGCAAAAAGTTCAAACTATAACTTTATTTAATAAACTAGAAATTAAAGCATGCAAACTACAGGGAAGGAAATGCAGTGTACTCATCGGAGGGGCACTTGGCACACACGAGTGGTGTCTTGGGCGTACGGCTCTGATCACTGTTGGGGCAGATTTGACGATGCAGAAAATGTTCCCCTACATGTAATCACATGCATCAGATTTGACGGCTAGAAAGGTTGTACGGTCGACGGCTGGTATTTGATCTGGTGAGTGTAGGTTGATCCGACAGTGGGCGAAGATGGAGGAAGAACACCCTCCAGGTGAGCTTCAGTCGGTAACTAGTGGAGATCCACCAGGCAAATGATCTAGCTGAGGAGGACTGGAGTGACATGAAGGTGGTCCGCGTCTGCTGACGATCTCTAATGCGTCAGAGAACGGTCGAATGGTCATAGAGGGGTGTGGCCGCCTGGAACTACTCCACCCAAGCAAGGAGGGACCAGAGAGGGTCTCCTACACGCTAATTGACCTGCAGATGGAGAAGCGCTCGGAGACGTAGCTCCTGTGGGGTGTATTGCTTGCTAAAGAAGGGAGAAGCGCATGGGAATGGAGGTCAATCTCCATCAAAGATGGTAGGAGGAGATATGGTCCTTAATCATGACCTAAGGGGAGAGCCTAAGGGTGATCAGGCTGCGGTGCGAGGTGAAAGGCGACGTGTATTGTCGATTGAAACAGGTGGATGCGAAGGATGAGGCTTCGACCAGCTGGTCGGAGCAGATGAACGTGTTGCAGAGGTGGATGAAGTGGATGAATCGAACAAAGAAATGGATGGGAAATAAAGGGTACCTGAGGTTCTAGATAACCTCTAGAGATTCAGGAGAAGGTGGGAAGCGAGCTTGTCGCCAAGACCAAGTTGTGGAAGGCCGGGAGTCTTGTCGCTGCAGCACATGCCGGCCACGAGGCTGAGCAACGTGGATGCTCCATGAAACTCCGATCCGAAGGGTCCCTCTGGAAGCTTTCACTCAATCGAAGGTGGCTAAGGCCGGAAGGAGGAGCGAGGCACGAGCTAGGGCTCCGTGGATGCGGATGAGATGTTATATAGCAGTCTCAAAGGTCTAGAAGAATCAGCAAAAAGCGTGAGACCCAAGATCGATTCGGGTCGTCCGAGGAATCCACGAGGATCACAGAGGTCTGAGGAATCAAGGATCCAAGATTCGAGGAAAGAGGAGCTCGGATTCAGGCAAGAGAAATCAAAGAAAAGGCTCCAGCGATGGGTTTTCAACCCGATCAAGTTAGGAAGGGACATTGACCGGGGTCAACAAACCCTCCTGGACCAGTCAGAAAATAGGAATTTACATAATACTTACAAATTCAATAAAAAATAGTAAATTATTTTAAATCAAAAAGTTTTCAAAATAAGAAATGTTTATTATTTTTTAAGGATTTTTTTGTGATTTTTAATTACTTTTACGAAAAATAATTTAGGGTATATACACTATATAGTAGTATACATGTATAATATACCTATGTATTTTGTACAATTATTTTTATTTTATTATTTTTACAAAAGACCCCCATTTTGTATTTTATTTATTTACAATATTTTTTTAGGAAACTAAAATAATTTACAATTTTTTTATTAGGTATGTATATGTATATAATAAATAAAGAATGAAACATATATACATGTATTTTGTACAAGTAAGAGAGGATTTAATTTTTATTTTATTTTTTAGATTTTTTTATTTTTAGTACTATATTCAAGGTAGTAAAAAGAACATATTATTTTTATTTTATCCAAAAATAATTATTTACATATATAAATGATATATACAACATAGAGGATGCCCTATCTCTCTCTACTTCTTTTGTTTGGAGATCAGGTCAAGGCTTGACCTTCTCTTGGGGTTCAAGTCACTCCGTATTTATTCTAAACACCTCCTTCCTTTTTCTTCTTCTTTATTCTTTTATTTTTGCACAAATACATGTTATATAGATAATGTTAACATATGCATGCCAAATGCTAACTTATTGTATTTATACCTTTTCACATGATGCTTTGCTAAGATAAATAGCTAAAATAAAAGAATAAAGAGTGAGAATCAGGGATTCATCAGAAGGTCAGAGGCAAGGATTGGTATGGTGGAGGAGTTCACTAGAGCCCCAGGTTCGACGAACTTCGAAGGAGGATATTACCGCTAATGAAGCGATTAAGGGCTTAAAATCATGCAAGAATAACTCCTAGGGATTGTATTAGGCTAAGGAATACAAAAAAAATATCATCAATATTTTATTCTTTTCTTTTCTTTATTCTATAATTTTGGCTTTAAACACTACAAAAAAAGGTGGGATTGGCGTGCACATAAAAGCTCGTTATGTGCACGCATGGTGCATGCCATGTGCACGCCCGAGGGGTGGGCGAGCACATGTGCTCGTTAAGGTCGTGCTCGCTTATCTGAGAGTCGCCACGGCTGATGGGCGAGCACATCGGGACGCTATGTGCTCGCCCTCTCCCTGGCGGGCACCAATGTGCTCGCCGATGTGATCGCCTCCTCTATAATTTGCGATTACCTACGGAGCACTCGGCGAGCACATGTGCTCGCCCATAGTGATTTCCAGGAAAAAAATATACAGGTTCGACAGGGTTTTGACGCCCCGTCGAACCTGTATACCCTGCCAATAAACCACTGCAGGTAGCTCCCTAAGGGTATATATATATTATAGCAGTTCGTTGACTAAGATAACTAGCACTAACAATTGAAAGTCACACAATATACATGAATTCAGAAATAAACAATCTAATTTAACCTCTAAATATTACAAAAAAGTCAAAACCAACAAAGTTCATATAAAATAAAAGATGTGCTAATAGTTTAAAAAAAATACAGGTCCAAACCATCAAAAATTTACTTCTTCTTTGATCTAAAAAATTTAGACATTAAACCCTGCTTTGATTTCTTTTTTTCCTTCTCTTTTTCTTTGAACCTCTCGTACATGCGTGCCTCTTCTTCAGGGTCGTTCTCCTCCTCCTCTTCGTCATCAGATTCAATCTCTTCAGGTTGAGATGCACGCCCTTGCGACCTATATTATATATGGAAGATATATATCTATTACATGCATTTTGTAGATATAGAAATTTAAAAGTAGTACTCATTCTATAAGAAGAATACTTACATGTACGCCGTGAACTCCTCTCGGAGCTTCGTCACCTGCTCCACCATATCGCCATCTGCGACTCCATTGGAACTGTTGATTGGGACGGATGTGGTTGCGTGTACGACGGCTGAGAGTATGCAGAATAGGAGTGACGATGTTCCTCCACATAATATGGAGGGAGACCACCAAGCGTCTGCTTCCTATTCGCCACAACGTCCCTCTCCTCCAACACCTTATAAGTTTTTCAATTTTTAATATAAAATTATATATTAGAAATTAATATAGTAAGATAATATTTATCAATATATACCTTCTTCCAGATCGTTTTATCAAATGGTGGTTGCTCTCCAGTTGGATTGACACCCCATTTTTCTGCAGATAGTGCCAGATAACGATCCTGAAATACAAAGTTTACAATATATATAAATAAGTTATAATATATCATTTAATTCTAAATAAATTGATAGACTTACCAACAATTGTCCTGTTTCAGAAGTGGACCATTGCGTCTCTCCTTCTCTCCCACTCATGTGGGACCTCGACCACCACTCCTGAAAAGAGGGTTCCCTTTCCAACCTAGCAGCCTGAAATTTTTTTTAAGATCTATTAAAACATTGCATTATATTAAAGTAGATCTCCAAAAAATAATTTTAAATCGTAATACCATCTCCGCTCTAATCTGATTGTGGCTTTTAGAGCCACTGGTCGACTTAATCCTTTGTTTTGGCGGTTTGTCTTTCCCGTCGTAGATCTTCTTCCAAACTAATCATATGGTGTTATTTCCTCGCAGTTGTCTAATACGTACAACTCTGCAGCATCCTTCTCTTGTTTCGATAAGAAACGTTCAGTTGCTTTGCCTATTAGATGAGTAGATGGCCGAAAGATACTGATACAAGGTTCTTCATCGGAAGAAATTGTCTCATTCCTCCTGCATCTATTGTGGATAGTATCCACATCTTCTGGAAGATATCTTGCGCAGAATATTGCGACTTCCTCATATATATATTGTGAACTTATAGATCCTTCAACTTTACTTTTGTTCCGGACCTTTCTTTTAAGAAAGAACATAAACCTATAAGAAAATAGGTTAAACATTTAGTCCAAATAGTAAAGAAGGAATGACATTATAATACATTTAATTACCTTTCAAATGGATACATCCAACGATATTTTACCAGTCCACCAACTTTTGCTTCCTATGGAATATGAATCATCAGATGCTCCATCGAATCAAAAAATGACGGCGGGAATATCATCTCCAGGTTACACATAATCACAGGAATATTTTTTTGAAGATAATCCATCTCCATGCGGTGTATGCGTGACAAGCATAACACCTGGAAAAATCTGCTTACATCTGAAAGAGCATCGATAATATTTTTTGGTAACAATCCTCTGAAAACTAACGGTAGTAATCTTTCCATAAAAACATGGCAGTCATGACTCTTCATTCCCTTAAATGTAAACTTCTTCAGATCGACCAAATTGGAAAATTTTGATGCATATCTGTCTGGAAACTTCAATTTACTTGTCCATTCATAAACAAGCTTAACTTGATTTCTATCTAAAGTATACTTTGCTTTTGGAACTTCAACCCTTCCACTATCATGTTCCTTGATATGCAATTCTGGGCGATTACATATGAGTTGTAAATCACGACGAGACTTTACTGTATCTTTTGATCGCCCGGTTACATTCATTACAGTGTAGAAGATGTTATCGAACACATTTTTCTCTATATGTATAACATCTAAGTTGTGTCATATCAGTAACTTACTCCAATATGGTAACTCCCAAAATATACTCTTCTTAATCCAATTATGATTGTCACCAAAACCAGGAAGGTTTTTTTGTTTTATCTCCATTTTCTAAGGCTAATTTTTCTAATTGTTCCAAGTATGATAATATCATATCGCCTGTCTTAATTGGTGGAGGATCTGAAAGATCAATTGTATTTCTTTTAAAAGAATGTTTCTGTCTGCGATATGGATGATTACTTGGAAGAAATCGTCTGTGACAATCAAAAAAACATGGTTTCTGACCGTGTTGAAGCTGGAATGATTTAGTACTATACATGCAATATGGACAACTTTTACGTCCATGCGTACTCCATCCAGATAACATTCCATATGCTGGGAAGTCATTTATCGTCCAAAGCAGAGCTACTTTCATGTTAAATGTTTGACTCTTATTAGCATCATATGTATCAACTCCATCGACCCATAACATTTTCAACTCATCGATAAGAGGACGTAAATAAACATCAATGTACTTTCCTGGATGTGTAGGTCCTGGTACTAACAGCGAAAGAAACATAAACTGTCGCTTATTACATAACCACGGGGGTAAATTATATGGCGTTGTCATTACTGGCCAACAAGAGTAATCTCTACTTCTTCCATGAGGATTAAACCCATCTGTACATAAACCTATAACGCAATTCCTCTTTTCATCATTAAATGTAGGAAAAGCTGACATCAATTCTTTCCAACAATCAGATTCGGATGGATGCTCCATATATTCATCGACTTTATGTTCCGCGTGCCATGTCATGTATTTCGCCGTTTCTTTACAATAATAT
This sequence comes from Ottelia alismoides, assembly GCA_037367405.1. NCBI lineage: Eukaryota > Viridiplantae > Streptophyta > Magnoliopsida > Alismatales > Hydrocharitaceae > Ottelia > Ottelia alismoides. The sequence continues at coordinate 94,767 of JAZKJV010008632.1, forward strand.
AGTCGTTTCAATCTCGGAGTCAACGGGAAATAACGTAGAATCTTTCTCGATATTTTTGTTCCACTCTTACTAGCTGTCTGATATCTTGGCTCATTACATTCAGGACACCGTTGTAAATATTGATGTTCACCGTAATATACAATATGGTGATTTATGCATGAGTCTATTTTAATTTCTGCTAAACCCATCTTCCGCATCATCTTTTTTGTTTTGTAATAATTATCAGGTAATTCTGCATCTGGCGGTAATATCTTCTTAATAATCCTCAGCATTGCATCAAAATTACGATCGGTCATATTATATTCCATCTTCATCGATAGAAGATCCGAGACCGCAGAAAGTTTTGAATATGTCTTGCAACCCAACCACAATGGCTCTTCCGCTTTTTTCAACAGCTCGTAAAATTCTGCAGACTCTCCATATGGTTCCTCATCATCTAACAAAGTATCATTAAAATCTGGACCCGCAACATCCATAACCATATCTGCAAAGGGATTAATATTGTCAGCTTCTTCCACATCATTCATTCTGTCCTCGAAATTCTCACCATGCCTCCACCAAATCTGATATCCTTCCATGAAACTCATTCTATAAAGATGTAATTGAGTTTCATCTTTTGATCTCTTCCTCATTAAACGACATTTCTTACACGGACACGAGATAGTTCCATCTGAATCCACAATACGGGAACCTTGAGGGTAAGCAAATTGTATGAATTCCTGAACACCTCTTTGAAAAGCATCTGCTATACGCCCATCTACTACATGGTTGTACATCCATTCTCTATTGGTCATATTTATGAACCTGAATTAAATAATCTAAAATGTCAAATCTAGGAAATTGAGGATATCTAAACATATCACATTATTTAGATAAAAGATGAGAAGAGAAGTGTATTAATTATGTTATCACTTTAGCCCGTCCATAAGGATTCAAATTTACTAAAAGATGATCGTTGTCACAAGTATCTTTATTTCTAACGAAAATTCGGCTGCATAACCCTGCACCTCTCCCGTATACCCCATAAATCAATCGTAATTAATTATCAAAATAATCATATTATTGATTATTTCAATAATAACTATGATTGATTTGGTATACAGAAGAGGAAGGGGTTGTGAACCGAATTTCCGTAAGAAATAAAGACATTGTGACACGGATCACCTTTTAGTAAATTTGAATCCTTACGGACCCCCTTAGTCCGGGACCTCCTAATACTTTAAGATTATTTTACGTCATACATTTGTATGTGCTACAAATGAGACTATAAAATAATCTTAAAATATTTATTCAATTATATTAACCGGGTATTTACGTATATTTGGCTGATTAGCGATGGGGATAGGGATAAGTGTGATCCTTATTTAGTGCCTAATACAGTGCTTGGGTCACTAAAAGTTAATGGGCACCTGCAAAAAAAATTCGAACCTGCAAACATCAAAATCCACGACCATTGGTCTGGGATAAACATCCCAAAGTGAGTCCAATAGTGCTGTGAAAAAACAAAAAAATATAACACAGTTAGAGGTGATCAAATCCTCCAATGTGTTGCACACGCCACCCGTTGTGCAGGGCCACACACCACCCGGTGTGGAAGGACGCACTGTGTGTGATGAATTTTGTGCGATTTTCTAATAATTAATGTATAGTATTTTAGACTTATCATAAACCTAACTATAAGTTAATGTGATATACATAATCACAATAACTAAAATTTAATGTGATAATAAATTTATCACAGAATCAAAATTTTTGTTTGTAGTTATAATTTAACATCCATTATATAGTTCTTATTCTCAAAGGCTTTGTATCTTCCGTCACCTCTTTCAATGAACCTATTGTTATGAAACTAGTGTTATGGCACTTCTCTATATTAACATTCTCTAATTTTATTAAACTAGTCTCATGTCAATTCCCAATGAACCTAATGTTATGAACCTAGTGTTATGAAACTAGTGTTATGGCACTAATGTTATGAACCTAATGTTATGAACCTAATGTCAATTCTCAATTCTCTATATTAGCTAATGTTTCTCTCATCCCATCTATATCAACATTCACCTACATTATACCCATCTACATCAACATTCACCTACATTCACCTACAACAATATTTATTCACCTACATCAATATTAGACATATATATACTCAAATCTAACAACAACTACATATTAAACAACTATGAAGCATAAGCAACAAGATTAACAACTAGTGGTATTAAGTTTAAGAACAAAACCATCAACAACATCAAAACCCTAATATCTAAAACAAGTATAAAAACGAATGAAATACATAAAAAAGAGAGAAAGGATGATAAGATATACCTAACGAAGGGTGTGTGTGTGATTGAATGGTCAAACGGACCTCTCTCGACGCGGTAATGGCACAGCACAAGTCGCCGGAGGAGAGGAAACAGGGAAGAACTCGCGCAGGAATGAGGAAAGGGGACGCCCGACGTTCTGTTTACGGGCGCGGGCGAGCACACTTATGTGCTCGCCCAGTGCTCTTTAGGTGCTCGCCAGGAAAATTGACACGCGCCTATTCCGTCGCGCCTCGATTTTCAACTGGGCGAGCACGTGTGCTATTAAAGTGCTCGCCCATCTACAAAGGTATAACCGCACCTCCAGATTCAAAAGGGCGATCAGGATGGCGAGCACATGTGCAACCTAAGTGCTCGCTCGGCCGTGGGCGAGCACATGTGCTCGCCCAGTGCACCCCATTGTGTGCACGCCAACCGCGCTTTTTTTGTAGTGAAAAATCGCTTTTTATACAATATTTACACAATGATGCATGGATGATAAAATGCAAGAATTAAGGCTATTTACACGCATTTACTAGGGTTTTTAAGGCCAAAATGATAGAATAAAGATGATGGAATGGAGATTCATCAGGGAGTGTCATATGTATTGTATATATACTTTAGCCATAACTCGTACATTGTATGTGTATGTGTTTTAATAATATGGCTAAAAATCACAATAATTTTAAAATTTTCGGTTGTATTTATTTGCAAAAACTTTTGAAATTCTTTTGTTAAAATTATCTTTGTATAGATGTTTGTAAAAATGTTTTTATTGTAATTTTTTTGTATAAAAAATATGTATATAGCAAAATATTTGAAAATATTAGAAAATAAATGCTTGCAAAATTTTGTTTGTAAATGTTTGTAGAAATATTTGCAAAACTTTTTCCTTCTTTCCTACATTCAAAAAGTTTCATAAAAATTTGCATATTTTTGAAAATTTTCACAAAAAGAGTTTTGTATATACTTGCTTGTGCATTCTTCTGAATCATGGTTGACATTTAAACTAGTCTAGAATTAAATTGAAAAATGAAACTTGGTTAAGATCTTAATCTACTTAACTTGAGAGGAACCTTATAGGATTTGGGGTTAACACTTTTCAGGTCCATAGTGGCTTAATTCTTTGAGTCCACTAGGCTATATTCACATGTCATCTTGATGGGCCTAAGTAGAATACTTCAATGCATACATGACTCTCAGAGACAATGGCTTGACTTGGACACGCAACTTACACTTAGCTCAACATGGATGAGGTGGTGACAAGGCAGAATCCATTGGCTTGGGGTAGCATACTAGGCTAGTACTGCTAGACAGAACATCTCGTCTTCATCTAGGGAGGGATGTGCGCCTCAACTCGGTCTAGTGGCATTGAGGTCTAAAGAAAGGAGTCTGTGGGTTGCAACAATGCTTCAAAAGAGGGATAGTCTACTGGCCCAAGAAGGAAAACTCCTTATGTATATGTTGCACCATGTAGATATGTTGTACATATGCACATTAAAAAATGTGACAATCAAGAAAAATTTCAAAAAAGGGGGCATGGCTTATTGAAAATAAAATGCATGTCGGAGTGTATATAGTGAATAAGCAAAGCTTATGTATTCCACTGTCTCATCTCATGAAAGCCTATAGCTGGAGACTTAGCTACATGGTTAAGCTCCAAGGGATACATGGCTACACTGGTAACAATCCATTCTCTTCTTTTCCCCCTTCTTAAGTTGGTTGCACTTGAACTTAGAAGGGAATACCCCACTCCTCGAGGAAAGAACTGTTAGATCAGGGGATTAGAGTTACCTTGTTGAGGGAGTGATGACACGCCTGAGCACTCGGGTATAAGGTACTAAAAATAGGTCGTCGCGACCCAAGCGATCAGACGATGTCAATCAAGAAAAATGTGAACCACTCAATAAAAATAAAATCGATCAAAACACGAATAGCGGTCCTGCTATGTGATTAACCTGGTATAGCACCCAGGGTCGAACTCAAGGAGCACGGGTTGCCCGAGAGGCCTACGAAGTAGTCAAAATAAAAGGAGAAAATCTTTTTAGTGGTTTTTAATTGGTTTTATATTTTTTTTTGGATTTTTAAGTAATTAGGAAAATAAAGAAAAACAAGGAAAAGCACACTTCAACAATTTATTCAAAGCATCAAAAATCGACCAAAAATTGGAATAAAAATGTTTTTATGTGTTTTATATTTTTTAGTGTTTTTGATGAATTTTTGAGAATTTTCTGATTTTTATTTAATTTTCTAAAAATCAAACAGTGGCTAAAAGAGATGGTACTGTCCAGCCAAGCCCAAAAAGCCCTAGATAAAATATCTAAGGGCCTTAAAATGGCCTGGAGGTAATTTTCCTGTAAAGATGATAAAACAAGGAAAATTTAGGCACCAATTTTATTGTTTTTGGATTTTTAATTTATTTACTAGAATTTTTATAGGTTTTTGAGTGTTTTTAAGTTTTTACTGGTTTTCCGTAATGAAAAATAGCCAAAATTGGCTAGAAAATCAAACTAAGTAAAACAAACAGTAGATAATTTTTATAGAATTTTTAGGTGAGTTTTTATATTTTTTCTGATTTTTCAAACTAGACAGTAACAAAAATAGAGGTTTTTGAATTTTTAAAAATACCAAACAAAATAAAAAATGTCCTCAAAAATCTACAAAAATTCTACACCATGGCAGGAGCCACGTACCAAATTTTCGTTGGATTTGGAGGTGGTTTGATATTTTATTCAAAAGCAAAGATAGGGCACTGTGCATAGGGACCAAAGTGCAAATACCCAAAGTCCTGGGGGTCCTGGTGCAAAATACCAAGCAAAATACGGGCCACGCGCGTGCCTGGGGCACTCAGGGACCTATATGTAAGAAAAATGAGTCCCGAGGACTTATTGGTAACAGGTACCAAAAGTCCAGGGGCCTTATCTGCAAATTACCCAAAAAATATCGCACATGCTCAAATAAACCACGCACAGGGGTATAAATGCAAATATCTAAAAACTTTCATTCATTGAATAACATCCAGAACTACAAGGGTATCTACTGCAAATAACCCAAAGATATCACGTGTCAAAGCACGTGTCCACAACTGGCAGGTGTATAAATGCAAATAAACTAAAGCTCAGGGTCCACTATGTAAATTACCCTAAAACTAAACTACTGATTTTATTTTTACAGGACTAGAACGAAATAAAATAAAGACATGGGCCTAAGGGTAAATTACCCTTTATTAAGCGGGGGTGCTGGATGCGCGCCACGTGGAGATCTGACGGCTGCGGATGGTGGGCGCTCCGGATGATGTCTCCTCAGATCTGACGGTGCTGGCTGCTCCGGATATGAACGGCTCAGATTCGAACTGGAGCGAGGGGTGACGATCGACGGCGATGGAGGATCCTCGAAGAACAGGTCCCCGGCGAGCTTCGCCGGGCTCGTGCGTGCGCGATGCTCCTCCTGGGAGCCTTCTGAAGGTCGGAGAAGAATCATGGAAGGCTCCCGCGTCCGCCGGTGGGCTCCGATGATCGAGCCAAGCTCCGGGGAGCTCGGACGGGGTCGGTGGAGCTGGGTCTCCTGGCTAGATGACGGAGAGCCTCAGATGGCCCTCGTTTCAACCTGCAAAGTGAACCAGAAGATTCACGGGTCGAGGGCAAACTGCCTCGACCCGGTTAGGCGAAGTGGGGGTGGCTGGTGCGTCAGGACGGCGAGCTCAGGCGAAGGGGGTAGACGGAGGAGCTCGGTTCCCAGCTCCTGTGCGAGCTGGGTTGAGTGAGTGGGTGGAGAAGGTGCGTCGGACGAAGGTGAACGTGAGGGTCGATTCTGATGATCGAGATGGGCGAGGGAGTGGTCGGAATCAGGGAAATACGACGGCGGCGCAAATTGGGCGAAAATGGAAATTAAAGGAAACTGCGGAGCTAGGTGGCTACCTGGGTGAACGGAGAGACTGGGAAGGAGATGGGGATGCTCCTGGTCGTCGCCTCGAGGGTCGTCTCGGCCCGAGGCTCGGAGCTCAAGCGGGTGGCGGAGCTGCGGCGGCTACGTCGCTGGATCGATGGATTCACCTCCTCTCCTCGCTGCAACAGGTCGGGGATGCGAGCTGTCACCTCACACACTCTCTGGAGCTCACTGGAGAACGAAGCAAATGGCCAAAGATGGAGAGAGAAGGTGGCGGAGCTCGCTTATATATGCTGGAGGGGTCCGAGAAGGGTGGCTCGGGTAGGGTCGTGATGGCGCGCGGATCCCAAGGTGGATGCCCGGTGAGGATGTCGGATGTAGGAGGATCAAAACGGAGCCGGGGTTTGATGAAATGGTGATCGGGTTGAGCGGGCAAAAATTGGAGAAATCGGGTCCGGAGCTCAGACCCGTGGGAAGTGGTCCTGGGGGGGGGGGGTAGTTGACCGGGCGGTCAACATCCCCAGGACCCAATGGAACTCGGCCACGTGGCTGAATCTTGAAGCTCAAAATTAAGGTAGCAATTGGCCGAATTTGCAAAAACTCAAAACACAAAATATTTTTATTTTATTTTTTTTCTATTTTTTAGTGATTTTTAATTAATTTTTGGAAATAAAAATAAGGTATATACATAGTATGTACTATATAGGTATATGTACACAATTAGGGTTTTTGATTTTTTTATTTTTAATTATTATTTTTATGCAATTTTATTCCCCTTTTATATTTTATTTATTTATAGAATAAAATAAGGAATAAAAAGGTATTTTTATTTTATTTTTATGATTTATATACATAGGTAAAATAAATATATATACATCTATATACATGTACAATGTATTTTTGTATTTTTAATTTTGCTCTTTTTATTTTGTTTTTGTTCTAATTCTTTTTATTTTATTTATTTACAATATATAATATAGAATATTTACAAAAAGTTTGGAAATTAATTTTATTTATTTATAAGGTTAAATAAATATGGAAGAGTGGTTTATATACATGGTGGAAAGAGTATTTTTGTTCTTTTTGATTTTTAACTTTTTCTTTTGGTTTTTATCTTTTATAAATATATACAAGTATTTACAAGCATATTTTTGGTGAGGAAAAAAATCTTTATTTATTTACATAGGTATTTACACACATGAGCCCCTATCTCCCTCTACTTTGGCTTTTATGCAGTCAGGCCCATGCTGAGCCCTCCCTTGGGTTAGGTTGCTCAATATTTATTCTAAATATTTCCCTCTTTTTTTCTTGTTGATCTTTATTCTTTTATTTTTGCACAAAAACATGCTAATTATAGGTTTTTATACAATGCATGCTTTTGGTAATTATTCCTATTTACACATATCTACATGTATTTGCAAAGGTTTTTTTGTAGCTAAAATATAAGAATAAAGAGTGATGAATGGGTATTCATCACCCCCCTATACTTAACTTTGCTAGTCCCTTAGCAAACACTTATTTGAAAAAGAAGTGAAAAAGAAAGAAAGAAAAAGAAAAAGAGGGGAATGTACATGGATCAAGGTTGAATATTAAACTTTCCTTCATTAAATTGAAATATGGAGCTCGATCAGATCTTTGGATTATTAATGTGTCGGAACCTTATTTAGACTTAAGCTTAAAACTCAACAGCCTCTCAGTTGCACCAATCTATGGGCAAGACTCCTCAATAAACCAGATCAGAACAAGTCTACATACACAAACTATAATGACCATGAATCTTTCCATGCAGTGTAAGTGATATGTGGCTCCCCACCTCAGAAGTAACCAAGAAACAACCTCCCTCAACCTGGTAACTCTAATGCCTCGGTCTAGCAACTCTTTCCTCGAGAAGTGGGGTATTCCCTTCTAAGTTCAAGTGCAACCGGCTCAAGAAGAGGGGGAAGAAGTATAGACTTTTGGAAGCTCAGCCAGTGTAGCCAAGTCTCCCGCTGCAAGCTTCATGAGATGTAACATGATACCATAAGCTTTTGCTTTATTTGACTATATACACTCCGGTGGGGTTATTAAATTTTCAATCCGACCCACCACTTTTTTGGAGTTCTTTTTGCATTTTGCATTTTTTTTTCAAGTGCTTCTATACAACATATCTACATGGTGCAGCATATATACAAGAAATTTTCCACTTGAGCCAGTAGACTATCCCTCTTTTGAAGCTTTATTGCAACCCACAGCTTCTGTCTTTAGCCTTCATCACCACTAGACCAAGTTGAGACGCACTTCCTTCACTAGAAGAAGAAGAGAGGTTCCGCCTAGAAGTACTACCCTCATATGCTACCCCAAGCCAAAGGAAACTGCCTCCTCACTACCTCATCCGTGGAGAGCCATGTGTAAAGTGTTGGTGCAAGTCAAGCCATTGTCTCTAAGAGTCATGCGTGTGTTGTTAAGTGCTCTACTTAGGCTCATCAAGATGACATATGCTCATAGCCTAGTGGACTCAAAGAATTAAGTCCTTATGGACCTGAAAAGCCTTAACCCTAAGCCTTATAAGGTTCCTCTTAGAGTTAGGTGGATTAAGATCTTATTCAAGCTCCATTTCTTAATTTAATTCCAGGCTTAGTTTAAATGTCAACTTTCATCCAGGAAAAACTATATACATATGTACACAAGATGCTTATTTACACAAATTTTACAATCGTGCAAAATTTTTTGAAAAATGTTTTGAAATCATGGATGAATGATGCATGAGGTGCAAGTTTTGCAAAAAGATCTTTACACATATTTACATAAGATTTTTGCAAACTTTTGATTTTCAAAACATTTTGGAAAAATTTTGTACTATATACATAATTTTGATACAAAAATATTTACACAAGCTTTACACAAAAGATTTTTGAAATCATTTTTATAAAAATACTTTGTAAACTAGCTAATTTTTAATTTTTGTGATTTTTAGCCATTTTATTTATTAACACACTCACACAAAGTACGAGTTATGGCTAAAGTATATATGAAATATATACACACCCCCCCTATACTTAGCTCGAAAGATGTCCTCAGAGTGATCAAGAGCGATGAAGAAGACATAACTCGTGCTTAGTAAAAGGGAAGTGAAAAGGAATGGCTGAGTACAGAAACGAATGAATGAATAGAATGAGAGGAACTCGGTGGTTTCCCCCTATACTTAGGATTAACTAATCCTAAGTATAGCAAGCTGTACATGAAGGGAAATCCGAGTGAAGAAGATACAGAGTCTGCCCCCCCTATACTTAGGGTAAAATATCCCTAAGTATAGGCAACAAAACAGGAGCAGAAAGAATGAAAAGAATACCCGCAGGTCCTACATCCCCCCTATACTTAGGGTAAAGTACATCCTAAGTATAGCATAATCATAAGATGAGAAAAGGGATGTGGGACTAAAGAATAGAATGATATGGACAACTGGATCTATACAAGGCGGAGGAACAGTGAAAATCAGGCGTGAGATGCAAAAGATGTGAGTCAAGAGACCACATCTCACGCAAAATGAATAGGGGCAACAATAATGTCCCGCGGCTCATGATCTAGAAATGGCTTGAGTCGCTGGCCGTTCACTCGAAAGGTACTCTCAGAAGACAACTCGGATATATCAATGCTACCATTGTCGTGTACCTTTCTAACCAAGTAAGGTCCCTTCCATTTGCTCTGCAGCTTCCCTGGAAACAAACGAAGCCTCGCATCAAACAGCCATACTCTCTGTCCAATCTCAAAATGCTTGTGGCTGATATGAGAATCATGCCACTCCTTCACTCTCTCCTTATACTGTAGGCTGTTCGAGAAAGCTATATCTCTAGGCTCCTCCAGGGCAGCTAACTCCTCTGCCCTCCTCTGGTCTCCTACACCATCTGGATCCATAAGAATATCTGTGACTACCCAAAGTGACTTGTGCCTCAGCTCAACAGGTAAATGGCACGGCTTGCCATATACGAGGCGAAAGGGAGATGTGCCCAATGGAGTCTTGAAAGACGTCCTATATGCCCACAAGACCGAGTCCAAAAGCTGTGACCAATCCTTTCGGTCAAGGCGGACGACTTTCCGTAAAATAGTCTTGATCTCCCTGTTCGAGACCTCGGCTAGACCATTCGTCTGTGGATGGTAAGGTGTAGCAACACGATGGTCTATATTGAACTCGCTAGCAAGTGCCTTCACCTGGTCGTTGATGAAATGAGACCCCCCATCAGAAATCAGAACTTGTGGAACCCCGAACCGCGTGATGATGTGCTTCCTCAAAAATCTGCAAACTGTCCTCGCATCAGCGGCTCGGGCGGGGATGGCCTCAACCCAACGACTAACATAATCAACGGCCAACAGAATGTACTCAAATCCCTGACTCTTAGGGAATGGACCCATGAAATCGATGCCCATGCGTCGAAAACCTCACAGAAATGAATGGGCTGCATCGGCATCATATCACGCTATCCACAAGTGCCCATCCTCTGACAGTCAGTACACCTCTTCACGAACTCATCAGAGTCCTTGAAGAGGGTAGGCCACCACAAGCCGGATTGGAGCACTTTCTATGCCGTTCTCCTCCCAGAATGATGTCCTCCTGCCTCAAGCTTGTGGCAGTAAGTGAGGACGCTATGGTGTTCCTCCTGAGGAATACACCGACGCCATACGCTATCCCCTCCTTCGTGGTAAAGGATGGGATCCTCCCAGTGGTAGGACTTGGCCTTCGCTAGGAAGGTCTCAAGCCTCTGCCTGGGCCAATCTTGTGGGACTTTCCTAGCAACGAGAAAGTTCACAATATCGGCGTACCTCGGGAGTAAGGCGATAGCAAGGATCGCCTCATCCGGGAAGGTATCTCGAATGGGATCAATCTGCTCAGACTCCTCAGGCTGCTCTAAACGGGAGAGGTGATCCGCCACCACATTCTTGACTCCAGGCTTATCCTTGATCTCAATGTCGAACTCCTGGAGTAGAAGGATCCATCTAGTCAATCTGGCCTTGGCATCCTTCTTTGCCATTAGGTACCTGATGGCGGTGTGATCTGTGTACAAAGTCACTCTAGATCCAATGATATAAGATCGAAACTTATCTAGGGCGAACATTACGGCTAGCATCTCCTTCTCTGTGACCGTGTAATTCCGCTGGGCGGAATCCAATGTGCGGCTAGCGTAGTGGATAGCAAACGGAACTACATCCCTCCTCTGTCCCAGCACTGCCCCCACGGCAAAATCGGAGGCATCCGTCATGATCTCGAATGGGAGAGACCAATCAGGCGGCTGGAGAACAGGAGCCTCAATCATGCACTACTGGAGAGTCGCAAAGGACGAGAGACACTTGTCATCGACAAGGAACTCGGTGTCTTTCGTCAAGAGATCAGTCAACGGTCAGGCAATCCTGTTGAAATCCTGAATAAATCTCCTATAAAATCCAACGTGCCCCAGGAATGACCGTAGCTGCCTCAAATTGGACGGTGGTGCGAGTTTTCTAATGACATCAACCTTGGCCGGATCAACCTCCATGCCCCTGTTGGAGATGATGTGGCGAAGCACCGTCCCTTGAGTCACCATGAAGTGACTCTTCTCCCAAGATAGAACCAAATGGTACTCAATACATCGCTGCAGTACTCGGTCTAGGCAGTCAAGACAGGAGTCGAATCCGTCGCCGTAGACCGAGAAATCATCATGAAGACCTCTAAACACTCCCCTACCATGTCCGAAAAGATCGACAGGATGCACCTCTGAAAAGTCGCAGGGGCATTGCATAGCCCAAATGGCATGCATCGAAAGGCATATGTACCAAAGGGACAAGTAAAGGTGGTCTTCTCCTGATCCTCAGGAGCGATGGCCACCTGGTTGTAGCCCGAGTACCCATCCAGGAAGCAATAATGGCTCTTCCCTGCCAGTCTCTCAATGATCTGGTCAATAAAAGGCAGGGGAAATGGTCCTTCTTGGTGGCCTGGTTGAGTCTCCTGTAGTCAACACAGACCCTCCAAGAGGTGGGTACTCGTGTAGCAATCTCCTCTCCCGACTCACTGATCACAGTCGTGATGCCCGTCTTCTTGGGCACCATATGCAAGGGGCTAACCCACTTGGAGTCGGAAATGGGATAAATAAAATCCGCACTCCACCATTTTGATATTTCCTTCATCACGACCTCTCTCAGGTTGGGGTTCAGCCGTCGTTGGAACTCACGTGACGGCTTCGCCCCCTCCTCGAGATAGATATGGTGGGAGCACACTGATGGACTAATCCCATGGAGATCTGCTACGCTCCATCCGATTGCCTTGCGGTTCTTTTCAAGAACCCCCATCAAACGGGATTCCTGCTCTCTAGTCAGATCGGCAGAGATGATGACTGGGTACATCTCAGGCTCGCCCGCAAGGAACCGATACTTCAGCGAAGTAGGGAGCGGCTTCAGCTCTGGACAGCTGGGCGCTGGCAATTCTGGCTTCAGAAGAAAATGTGTCGATGCTGCAAAGTCTGCCAAATCTGCCTGGGAGAAAGAAAGCGAACTCTCGCAAACTGGATCTGTAGAAGGCTGCTCAACTGTGCTGTCTCTGATCTGCTCTGCATCTACCTCCTCCTCATCTGTAGACTCAGGTGGACTCAAGTCTGGCATCTGATCAACGCAATCTGCCCAATCAGACTCTGAATCCGAGGGATCTGCATCAAACAAGGTGGCATCAGTACCACCGTAACACAAGGTGGCCTCAGCACCACCATCACTGAAATCCGTGTCGCGATCAAGGACCGGCTCTGCTGCCTCCGTGGTATCCTGAACCAGGGCTGTGCTCCCCAGACTCTCCTCTGCTATCATCTCGGCATCAGTTGTATCTGAAAATGAGAGGATGGCCTGTGCTGCAGGATCTGCCCATGCTGCCTCATCATCAGTGATCACAAAATCACAGTCCCGGTGGATGTCTGGCTCGGCGTCTGTCAGCTGCTCTGAATCTGTGCTATCCTCTGAGCGTGCTCTCTCTCTGGCTCTGTAGTCCTCGACCGTCTCTATTTGTATACTCTCGCCCTCGACGCGAAAGTACACCTTCCCGCTATCATGATCAGTCACTGCCTTGGCTGTGGCCAAGAACGGACGACCAAGGATGATGGGGGTATCGGCCACTGACTCAGCGATCTCCATGTCCAACACTACGAAGTCCACGGGGAATTTCAGACCCTGAATCGTGACGATAACGTCTCGCAACAACCCCTTCGGCCTCTTGACAGATCGATCTGCAAACTGAAGGACTGTCCTGCTCTGTCTAAGAGTGCCCAACTCGAAGTGGTCGAGAAGGGCTGCCGGGAGAAGGTTGATCGACGATCCGCTATCCAATAGAGTCCGGTCGAACCTCTACTCACTAATCTGACATCTGACATACGGTGCCCCTGAATCTGGCCTCTTGGCCGGCAGACGATACTGGATCGCGAAACACGTGGCTTTCGTCAGCACATGAATCTCTGAAGTGTGGTTCCTCCTCCTCCTCCTGATCGTGGTCCTATCTCTCAAAGATCGCTGAAGAAGGGGGATGTGCTGCAAAGCCTCCTGGAGGGTCAGCTGGATGTGGAATCTATCGATCATGCTCTTACTGAACTCCTCCTGCTCTCTCTTTTTTGGATCATTTTCTTTTTTCTTCCTCTTCCCCAACTGAAGGGCTCTAGGGAAGGGGATCACATGGTCCTTCTCAGATGAAGGACTAGGAAAAGGTCTAGACGGCTCGACGGCCGGATCCACACATACATCACTCACCACAGTGGGATCAGAAGAAACTAAACCTTTTCCTTTATTCAAAATAGAGTTCTGAGATACATCAACACGAGGATAGACAACATCTCTATCAAAATGAACATTGGTGGCCTCAGTACCACCTCTGGCTGGCTCTGTAACTGGACGTCTCGCGGCCTCAGTACCGCGGGCTGGCTCGGCTCCTCGGGTGGCATCAGCACCACCTCCTCGAACTGGTGAAGTGGCTGCCTCAGTACCGTCGGTGGAATCAGCATCCTTGGTGGCATCAGTACCACCCTCATCATGTGTGGCCTCAGTACCGCTCTCCTCCTCCTCATCTGGTGCCCTGGGTGGATCCTCGAGTCGTCGCTCAGATGAGGCGCCGCCTGCTGGTGCTCTACCGCTCCTAAGTGTAACAAAATCAGCATCAAACAGATCTGAAGACATATCATCAAATGGATCACTAGGAGTGGTATGCTCAGTGTCAACTACCTGCTCAGACTTCCTCTTTAGGCTGTTCGGATTCGGCTCTATCTGTGCAGGGATGGCGGCCTTCCCTCTCATCAGGTCCCGCATTTCCTGGCGGAACTCGTCCATCTCCGGTCTAAATGTAGCCTGCTGGTCCGTGAGGAGGCGGGCTATGTCATCCAAGGCGGGGCTCTCATGGGAGCCCGACGGGTAGCCTCTCTGGTGCTGAGGCTGCTGAAACTGCTGCTGAGGGGGGTAGGAGGAAGGATGTTGCTGGTATGCTGGGTGAGCCTGCTGCTCACGTCTCCAAGATTGTCCCTGCTGCTGATAGGGATGAGGAACGAAGGATGATTGCTGCTGTGGCTGGTGGGCTGGGGGCTGCTGCTGCTGGTGATCTCTCTGCTGGCTATACTGCCCTCCCTGACCGGATGACTGCTGCTGGGGCTGGGTACCTCCACTCCCCCACCTGAATCCGGGATGGTCTCGTCGGATCCCAGGCTGGGGGCGGTCATACCAAATCCCGTTGACATCCATCAATGGCTCTGCATCGTAGGGGGCTGGCGGGAGTACTGCCAGAGGCTGATCCGGCTGGTATACCACCATCTGCATGTCTGGAGATGGTGGTGACTGGTAGGAGGGCTGCTGCGGCTGGTACGGCTCCGCCTGTACAATGTGAACCTGTCTAGGCTGCTGTAGGGAGCTGGAGCGCTGGGACGAGCTGCTGCTGCTGCCGGAGTCGCCTCGCGACTGAAGACGGGGCTGTGAAGCCGTCTGTGCCTCCTAGAGACACATGAGCTGGGTCTTCATGTCGCTCAGAGTCTGTGCCATCTGCTCCATCTGCGTGATACCCTGGCACTGCTTCTTCTCAATCAGCTCCATGCGGTCCAACTTCTCACTGATGATACCCATGTCCGCAGCGGACGACTCTGCCTGTGCTGCTGCGACTGCGGACGAACTGGATGGACCGGCGTCGATCCGTGCTATCCTCTGGTACTGCACGGATCCTGTCTGCTGGGGTCTCTGTGTGTACAACCAGGTCTGGGACATCACCATGTAGTTCTCGGCCATCTCCTCGAAGATGGCCCAGACCTGCTCGTGATCCTTGGCGAAATAGGACCCGCCGCAAGAAGCATTCACCAGGCCCTGGAGCTCTGGTGTCAACCCGCTAAAGAAGCTCTGCACAAGGTTCGGCTTCGTGATGTCGTGGTGCGGGCGTCGGTCTGTGAGCTCTCGGAACCTCTCCTATGCCTCATGGAATTGCTCGTTGGGGAGCATGGAGAAGTTACTGATCAGGGCCCTCGCTGCATTCGTCCGCCCGAGTGGATAGTACTTGTTCAAGTACTCGGTGCGGAGCTGCTCCCAGGTGTAGACAAACTTCCCCAGATGCTTCAGCCAGGTGACTGCTCTATCTGCCAGTGAAAAGGGGAAGGCGATCATCCGAACAGTATCCTGGTCCACATGGCGGTCGTGGACAGTACTGCAAATCATCAAGAACTCCTGGAGGTGAAGATGGGGCTCCTCGGTGGCAAGTCCGTGAAAACGGGGAAGCATCTGCAGGGTGTTCGGGGGGGAACTTGAAGTCCCCCACGATAGCAGGCACCACTACCCAATGATGCGTCAATATAGATCCGGGGTTGTGCAACTCCCGCATCGGTCTCGGTGGTCCTCCTGCCGCAGCGGCTGCCGCGGCGGCGGCTGCGGCTGCTGCGGCTCGTGCCTCTGTATCTGGTCCGTCCTCAGGCTCGCTCTGATCTCTCTCTGCTCTGAGTCGCTCCAACTCTCTCCTCATCTCAATCATAAAAGCTCCCTGATCTCTCAACTGCTGCTGAACTGTCTCTAAAGAGGCGATCAGGGTGGAGTTGATCGCTCCCTGGTCCAGGACAAAATGCTGATCTCCTCGTGGACCTCCGGGGTGATCCTCAGAACTACCGGCCATGACGTCTGCAAAATCAAATGAGCCCAACTCAGGTGCTGTCAAATCTGCTAATCTCTCCTCGGGCTCATGTCTCTCAGTACCAAAAGAAAGGGGATCGAGGGGGAACAGGGCGGAGTCGTACTCGGGCTCGGAGAGCTGGTCTCGGCTCTCACGGGCCAACCTAGATGATCGGGTAGACGTGCCCGAAAGCGGTGCAGCCAGAGGCTGCCTAAGAGAGCGTCTACCCATCATCTTGATCTGGCGAGTAGTGTGGATGAGATCTGGAGAAACTATGATCAGAATACAAACCCCCGGTTCACCATCGCAACGCGAGCTGAAGACCGTGAAAGTTCGGTCAAATTATCTTGTCAATTTTATTAGGTGAACACACAAAATATCAAAGCGCTTACGTGACCTGTTAGGATACCCGATGCTACCCCAACCGACTGGCCCGCACGGAAGAGTCGGTAATCAGTCGGGACTAGCACCGGAGGGATCTACCTAGGGTGCGGGTCACTCTCTCGCGCATCCAAACCATACAATGAGGGGGTTGCTCTCCCCAAGACAAAATTTTAGGGTGAGCGTCTTTTAAGATCAGTAGTGTTAACCAGTCTCAATTTTATGGTTTTTCTTTTTAATATTTTTCAAATAGCAAACAAACGCCTAACGAATTTTTCGGTTCTCTTGGTTATTAAGTCCAAAACAGGGGGGAGAAGACGAAAAAGCCGATGCACGATAAATCAATGATGCATGCAAAGTAAGGAAGGCGTACCTGACTCCAGCACTCTACATGCAATATGATCCGCGCATAAATGTAAAGACGGGAAATAAACTACCTAAATGATGCAAGCGGAAAATCGAGGCCCTAAACAGCAGTGCTACTCGAAAGAACGGCTAGCCGACCACCAGCCTCCAATCCAAAGGGTCCGGTCTAGACCCACCCCTCCTCTTCTCGACAAGTCGAGTTCAGGAGTAGCGCTTGACGTGGTGGGCTCGCGGCGCGTAGGCTCGGAGGTGATGGAACGGCTATTTTATTATTATTTTATTATAGGTCCAATTACCGTACTATAGGAACAGGCAATTATATTAGGGTGTTTGGATACTATGAGCTACGTCACAATCAAGCAGAAAATCCTACGGCTAGGGGCTCGATCAAAAACCGCGTAAACACCGGAAAAGGCAGTAAAAAGGAAAGAAAACAAAGCCGCGTAAAAACCGCGAAAATCTCCTAAGGGTCCCCCGAGCACATCGGTGCTCGGCGAAACAGACCCGCTAACTGTTCAAGCACAGTCTCTGAGTCTCTATATTATTACAACAATAATAATCAAATGAGACCTAATCTAACCTCACCCACTCAACTCTCTCTCTCGCTCTCTCCTGCGGCTCCGTGCAGAAAGGAGCCGCCTCCGAGTCTCGCGGTTGTGTCGGCTTCTCGAAATCGGTCGCCTCGATCCTCGGGCCCTCGCAAGAAAAGGAGACAAGTGGTTAGACCAAATTATTATAAAAAATGTCAGGAAAAATATGTGTATCTACAGAAATCTATACAAAAAGCCGCGAAAATCAAAACCACGGAAAAACTCAAGAAAAACGACTACTAAGCCGTGCTCCCTGGCAACGGCGCCATTCTGATGACACGCCTGAGCACTCGGGTATAAGGTACTAAAAATAGGTCGTCGCGACCCATGTGATCAGACGATGTCAATCAAGAAAAATGTGAACCACTCAATAAAAATAAAATCGATCAAAACACGAATAGCGGTCCTGCTATGTGATTAACCTGGTATAGCACCCAGGGTCGAACTCAAGGAGCACGGGTTGGCCGAGAGGCCTACGAAGTAGTCAAAATAAAAGGAGAAAATCTTTTTAGTGGTTTTTAATTGGTTTTATATTTTTTTGGATTTTTAAGTAATTAGGAAAATAAAGAAAAACAAGGAAAAGCACACTTCAACAATTTATTCAAAGCATCAAAAATCGACCAAAAATTGGAATAAAAATGTTTTTATGTGTTTTATATTTTTTAGTGTTTTTGGTGAATGTTTGAGAATTTTCTGATTTTTATTTAATTTTCTAAAAATCAAACAGTGGCAAAAAGAGATGGTACTGTCCAGCCAAGCCCAAAAAGCCCTAGATAAAATATCTAAGGGCCTTAAAATGGCCTAGAGGTAATTTTCCTGTAAAGATGATAAAACAAGGAAAATTTAGGCACCAATTTTATTGTTTTTGGATTTTTAATTTATTTACTAGAATTTTTATAGGTTTTTGAGTGTTTTTAGGTTTTTAGTGGTTTTCAGTAATGAAAAATAGCCAAAATTGGCTAGACAATCAAACTAAGTAAAACAAACAGTAGATAATTTTTATAGAATTTTTAGGTGAGTTTTTATATTTTTTGTGATTTTTCAAACTAGACAGTGACAAAAATAAAGGTTTTTGAATTTTTAAAAATACCAAACAAAATCAAAAATATCCTCAAAAATCTACAAAAATTCTACACCATGGCAGGAGCCATGTTTCAAATTTTGGTTGGATTTGGAGGTGGTTTGATATTTTATTCAAAATCAAAGATAGGGCACTGTGCACAGGGACCAAAGTGCAAATACCCAAAGTCCTGGGGGTCCTGGTGCAAAATACCCAGCAAAACACGCGCTACGCGCGTGCCTGGGGCACTCAAGGACCTATGTGTAAGAAAAATGAGTCCCGAGGACTTATTGGTAACAGGTACCAAAAGTCCAGGGGCCTTATCTGCAAATTACCCATAAAATATCGCACATGCTCAAATAAACCACGCACAGGGGTATAAATGCAAATATCTAAAAACTTTCATTCATTGAATAACATCCAGAACGACAAGGGTATCTACTGCAAATAACCCAAAGAAATCACGTGTCGAAGCACGTGTCCACAACTGGCAGGGGTATAAATGCAAATAAACTAAAGCTCAGGGTCCACTATGTAAATTACCCTAAAACTAAACAACTGATTTTTATATTTACAGGACTAGAACGAAATAAAATAAAGACATGGGCCTAAGGGTAAATTACCCTTTATTAAGCGGGGGTGCTGGATGCGCGCCACGTGGAGATCTGACGGCTGCGGATGGTAGGCGCTCCGGATGACGTCTCCTCAGATCTGACGGTGATGGCTGCTCCGGATATGATCGGCTCAGATTCGAACTGGAGCGAGGGGTGACGATCGACGGCGATGGAGGATCCTCGAAGAACAGGTCCCCGGCGAGCTTCGCCGGGCTCGTGCGTGCAAGATGCTCCTCCTGGGAGCCTTCTGAAGGTCGGAGAAGAATCGTGGAAGGCTCCCGCGTCCGCCGGTGGGCTCCGATGATCGAGCCAAGCTCCGGGGAGCTCGGACGGGGTCGGCGGAGCTGGGTCTCCTGGCTGGATGATGGAGAGCCTCAGATGGCCCTCGTTTCGACCTGCAAAGTGAACCAGAAGATTCACGGGTCGAGGGCAAACTGCCTCGACCCGGTTAGGCGAAGTGGGGGTGGCTGGTGCGTCGGGACGGCAAGCTCCGGCGAAGGGGGTAGACGGAGGAGCTCGGTTCCCAGCTCCTGTGTGAGCTGGGTTGAGTGAGTGGGTGGAGAAGGTGCGTCGGACGAAGGCGAACGTGAGGGTCGATTCCGATGATCGAGATAAGCGAGGGAGTGGTCGGAATCAGGGAAATACGACGGCGACGCAAATTGGGCGAAAATGGAAATTAAAGGAAACGACGGAGCTAGGTGGCTACCTGGGTGAATGGAGAGACTGGGAAGGAGATGGGGATGCTCCAGGTCGTCGCCTCGAGGGTCGTCTCGGCCCGAGGCTCGGAGCTCACGCGGGTGGCGGAGCTGCGGCGGCTACGTCGCCGGATCGATGGATTCACCTCCTCTCCTCGCTGCAACAGGTCGGGGATGCGAGCTGTCACCTCACACACTCTCTGGAGCTCACTGGAGAACGAAGCAAATGGCCAAAGATGGAGAGAGAAGGTGGCGGAGCTCGCTTATATATGCTGGAGGGGTCCGAGAAGGGTGGCTCGGGTAGGGTCGTGATGGCGCGCGGATCCCAAGGTGGATGCCCGGCGAGGATGTCGGATGTAGGAGGATCAAAACGGAGCCGGGGTTTGATGAAATGGTGATCGAGTTGAGCGGGCAAAAAATGGAGAAATCGGGTCCGGAGCTCAGACCCGTGGGAAGTGGTCCTGGGGGGGGGGGGTAGTTGACCGGGCGGTCAACATCCCCAGGACCCAATGGAACTCGGCCACGTGGCTGAATCTTGAAGCTCAAAATTAAGGTAGCAATTGGCCGAATTTGCAAAAACTCAAAACACAAAATATTTTTATTTTATTTTTTTCTATTTTTTAGTGATTTTTAATTAATTTTTGGAAATAAAAATAAGGTATATACATAGTATGTACTATATAGGTATATGTACACAATTAGGGTTTTTGATTTTTTTATTTTTAATTATTATTTTTATGCAATTTTATTCCCCTTTTATATTTTATTTATTTATAGAATAAAATAAGGAATAAAAAGGTATTTTTATTTTATTTTTATGATTTATATACATAGGTAAAATAAATATATATGTACATCTATATACATGTACAATGTATTTTTGTATTTTAAATTTTGCTCTTTTTATTTTGTTTTTGTTCTAATTCTTTTTATTTTATTTATTTACAATATATAATATAGAATATTTACAAAAAGTTTGGAAATTAATTTTACTTATTTATAAGGTTAAATAAATATGGAAGAGTGGTTTATATACATGGTGGAAAGAGTATTTTTGTTCTTTTTGATTTTTAACTTTTTCTTTTGGTTTTTATCTTTTATAAATATATACAAGTATTTACAAGCATATTTTTGGTGAGGAAAAAAATCTTTATTTATTTACATAGGTATTTACACACATGAGCCCCTATCTCCCTCTACTTTGGCTTTTATGCGGTCAGGCCCATGCTGAGCCCTCCCTTGGGTTAGGTTGCTCAATATTTATTCTAAATATTTCCCTCTTTTTTTCTTTTTGATCTTTATTCTTTTATTTTTGCACAAAAACATGCTAATTATAGGTTTTTATACAATGCATGCTTTTGGTAATTATTCCTATTTACACATATCTACATGTATTTGCAAAGGTTTTTTGTAGCTAAAATATAAGAATAAAGAGTGATGAATGGGTATTCATCAGGGAGGTTGTTTCTTTGCCATTTTGAGGTGGGGAGCTACATATACACGGTACAAGGAAAGAATCATAGTCATTAGAGTTTGCGTATGTAAACTTGTTCTGACCAGGTTATTAAGGAGCCATGACCATAGAACTGTAGAACTTGGAGGTTGTTGAGTCTTAAACCTATTTCCCATTAAGGTTCTGCTAAATTAACAATCCGAAGGTCTGACTGAGCTCCAGACTCCAATTTAATGAATATAATTTAATAATCAACTTTGGTTCTTTTTGTTTCTTCTCTTCTTTTTCACTACATTTTCAGTAAGTGTTTTCTAAGGGACTATCAAAGGTGAAGTATAGGGGGATGATGAAGAAGATAATGGACCTCGATTGATTAAATATAATAATGTCTTCACTGAATCAACCTAATGCTACTTGGGTAGATCTTCATGTATTCTCATGCTTCTTGCACGCTCTAAAAGAATCATGTTCATGCATTTTGCAATACTATTCTATCTGGACTTTCTTGGGATCATTTCATTCTCCTGATACCATTCTTAGGACAGTAGGATCCATAATTCTCATTACAATAGTCTCCCATGTTTTTTAACTTAAGAATTTTCAACTTTAAACATGTTTCACTCTCAACTAAATCTCCCAAATCTTGAAGATAACAAATACATTAGATTTATAAATAATATAAACCCACAATTTTCTAGTTGCATCATCAACGAAAGTAATGAAATATCGCCAAGGGATGGTACATGAATAGTCACAATACATCTGCATGAACTAGCTCCAATCTTTTAGTATTTCGTATTCTTATAGTCTTTGTGAAACTGACTTTCTTTTACTTTCCCAATATACAATCTTCACAGAAGTATAGATCAACAGTATGCAATCCTATCAACTTCCTTTCTTCTACACAATCTTCATTTCTTTTTCGCTCATGTGACCAAGTCATCTAAGTCAAATGCTAACATCACACCCAGAGGATGCAACATTTATTGTGTCATTTAAGCATGTTGCAATATATAAGATTTATTATTTTTTTACCTTAAGTGTACGAGTCTACATCGAATGATATCACCACATCACTATCGAATAAGTGTCGACAGATATGAGATTCCTTGTTGGATAGGGTAGGGTCTAACATAACGCCATTGGGATGGGAGTTATCAATGTCTTCATTTCTTGTTATGATGCATCATTCATCATTCCCTATGTACACCTTTCCAAATCAACTTTTACATAATTTTTGAGGATGTCCTTTTGTGGGGTGATATGAAATGGAGCACTGAGTTCACAATCCAAGACTCACTTCGAGCATCTGCAATATGCTTTCTTTGGGCCTTGCAATCTTTCTTGTAATGCCATATCTGATTGTAATTCTAGTAGACCAGAAACTTTGAATACTTTTTTTGACTTCCCCTAGAATGCTTTTGGCTCATGTAGCTCTTTGTATTTGTCCATTTTGTATTCAAGACAAAACTTGAAGAGTGTTCTTCTCGAGATATCTTCCACCTTGCCTCTTATCTAAGAAGAAGACCAGCAACATCCTCCAACTTCAACTTTGTAGAAGTAGAGGAGTTTCTAATCACTACAATTAATGCATTCCAACTGTTAGGTAAACTTTAAAGAAGTATAAATGCTTTTACCTCATCATCAAGCATGATCTTTACAAACTCCAACTGGTTGATAATAGTATTCGATTATTCAAGTGTAAAGTCACCACAAAGTTCTCGCTTATCTTTAGATTAAAAATCTTCTTCATTAAATGCACCTTATTTGATACGGATGGTTGTTCGTAAATCGTTTCAAGGTCTTTGAAAAGATTTGAGGCCATCATTGAGCAAGGTTGAGGTTTACCATTCCTAGAGTCTTTCAATCTAAGACCTTCTACTTCTCATACTTCATGGCTTTAGACTTCTTATCTTTGATTGGATGGTATAGGTCCTTCTCGTGCAGAACATCTTCAATCTGCTTCTTCTATAACACAAAATTTGATCCATTGAACACTTCTCAATCTTGTTTAATTCTTCTACCATATGTGCAGAGGTGCTCTTCAATTCACACATATGTAGCTAGTTGTTTCCGATAGATCTGATCATACACCACACAAATAGAACTGCATATGAGAAGAAAAGCATGCACAATCACATATAACAACGATTTATAGTGGTTTGGTAATTTTCCTACTCTACTTGGTCACATCAGACTCTCTTGTTATTGTGTGAATGATTTTTGAGATGCAATATGTGGTAACCCCAAGGCCCATTTTATACTACGACAAAATAATACTAATGGTATTCAACAATCTAGCCTATCAACTCTCAACCAATCATGATGCACGAGAAGGATCAAATATCTCAGCAGTCCATCCCATCAGTTCTGAGCTAATCAAAATACAGAAGGGGGCCAGATTCGACATCTCAACATTCCATCGCATCCTCTTTTTGCCAATCAGAAGGTAAGAGGGATATCAATGACATTTGCAATCCTCTACACTAGTTCTCAACCAATTAATCTTCACAATATAAATCACTCTCTAGGGAGGTAGTTCTGGTTGAGTTTAGTCTAAGCTTTCGGTGACACATTCAGAGCAAGGAAGCATGGTCTCGCGATGTTCACTCAATCCTACCTCTCGTTGTACATTAACGTTGGTATAATGAAAGATGATTGTAATAACAGTTAAAAAATAGTCTCAAATGGAATACTTCAAAATGAAAAAGTGTATTGTAAGATGTGATGAATATTACTTGACAACTTGAATTTAAGCATTTCATATAGTTGTCAACTTAAACTTAAGAACATTGGATGATTCTCGGCAAGACTAACTGAGCTCGATAGCAATAAGTTAAAACTACACGGGTAATAAATGTTAACAATTTAACAATGTTAACGAAAAACAAGGAAAGGAAAAAACATACAGATGTAAATTTGTCTTTCCTGCAACCTTATCTTTCTTGAATTTGTCTCATTTCACACCTTACAGCAGGCAAGTGCCATGAGGAGGCTGCAGCACTGATTTCAACTATAGCAAGTTGTCAAGATTTTTGGCAAGTTCTGAAAATCTAGGGTTTCATAAACTGATATGATTGAGACTCCCAAGGGGCAATATGTCATCCAAAACCTCATATGCTGATTTTTTAGGCAGTAAAAATTATCCTACTGGTTTACTCTTGTGGCATATTTTAACCTTGTAGTGTAATATACGGATGTGGTCCAGTGATCACAGGAGACATGAAGTTAATTAGGATGGTGGCCATATATCATGTGAAGACAGTAAGGTCTCCCGTACTGTTACTCTCCCTCTTCCCCAATTCAAATATCAAATATATTTGACATCTCAACGTCGAACGCTCATGATATAGTTTGGACTAATACTACTTCTGCATGAGGAAGGAGATAATAAATTAATTAGTAAGCGTACGCATAAGTTGATTTTAAGATATCTTTCATGTATGTTTTTCACTATAATTATCTAACATCGCTTAATAAAGGACATAAGCTGCTACTATCTCAATAATTATTCAATCCTAAGTTAAATATCATATAAGAATCTGACAGCTTCCATATATACTTGCTGTGCTATAATTTCCCTCGACTGCAGGGCATCCAAACTTCCCAAGAGAATTAAGGACCACATCATCAGCAATTTTGCTTTCATTGTATATTATATACTATTCCCATAAAATTCCGACGATTTCGATATTGATATTAAACGACAAGGTACAGTACGAATAATCAAACAAGTAAGGTCAATCACTTCCCACTATTACCATTATCCCTGATATTCCAAATTTGAGGAAACATCTCACTACAAGAACTACAAGAAAAACAAGTTGTGGCCACGGAATGTGATTAGTGTTCACGATAATTGCGTGGCCACTAGTTTTTCGTAGCTACAATTCAGTGGTCAAAGTCTTCAAATATGTAAGGGGGATATTTATGCAAGAGTTGTGGCCATGACAATTTATGTGGTTACTTGTAGTGGCCACGACATATTCGTTGTTAGAGAACTCTCGTGATGAGACTTGTAACTATGACTACTTACCACGACGTGTTATACCCAGAGCCCAATTCTGTGACCACAAGCCCCACATCCATGGGCATAGTTACGTAGTCACAACTTGTTTTTCTTGTATTGTATGTAACATAGTTTTTTTTATTTTAAGTTGTTAGATTTGTCTTATTGTGGTTGACAGATGTGAGAAAAATAATCTAAGGTCACTACCACTACAAGAAAACTGACCCACGACAATGAATAATTTAATATTCTGCAGCTAAATATATTACAATGAATATTATGCATCGCTTACTTCTTTAAATTCACAATGAATTATGGTATTTGTTGTTGTATTCCTCACAACGAATCATATAATCATTGATTTATTTTTCTAATCCTTGCTAAATTTAGCAAAGATTAGTATAAATTTTAACAAATACATCAACGGAAAAATTGGTGTTATGTGAACCTTTAATAATGAATATGGCATTCGTTGCTAATTATAAGTATAAAAGATGCTTTGGCAACGAATACTATTAATTGTTATATCTTAATCTCGGATACATCAGTGAATATTCAAACCATTCCATGTCTTAGGTCCAATTTTTTGTACACAATAAACTGGATTTAAATGACACCTTTTTAATTTGTTGCTATGGTTAAATATATAATGATGATATTGTGCATCAAGAAATTAATTTTTGTACTTGAAATTAGTGATAGATACCATATTTTTTGTTATATCATTGATGACAGTGCACGTATATAACAACTCTTATCCGTTATCTTTTAAATAAATATCTAATACTCGCAAATTTTTTTACTTCAAAAGTTAGCGACAATTATTTAAAATTTTGAAAAATATCAATGGATAGGCGTTATTATATACATCCTGACTAATGATAAAGTGACATTCGTTACTAATTTCATGTATACAACTAACTTACAACAAATAATATCATCATTATATATCTAATGATGTACTATCACTACAAGAAATTATACCTAAGACAACGAATAATTTGAATTTTCATTGCCATATTTTCCGATGTAAAAGAATTAACAATGAATAGTATTCATTATCCATCGTCAAGTCGTCTTTTGTACTTGTAATTAGCAACATTCATTGTTAAAGTCTCATATAATGATGATTTTTCATTGAATTATTCATCTAAATTGACAATAATCATTACCAATTTAGAAATAATTAGAAGAACAAGTCAACGAATAATCATTGTTATATGATTCGTTATGAGGAATATAGTAACAAATACCATTTGTTGTAAATTTAAAGAAGTAAGCAACGAATAATATTCATTGTTATATATTTAATTACGTAAGATATGGCATGACAACAACAAAGTATTCTCCCACAATAAGTAGGGTCAGCTATATGGATTGTTTGCCTCCATTCAGATCTATTTTAGGTCATTCTAGGGCTCAGATATAAAAAACTAAGATCCCTTTGGATGGTCTCATTCAAACACTTCTGGGGACTTCCTCACCCTCTATTAGTCAGCTCAACATCCCAACAGTCGCATCTCCTAATCGGTGCATAACCCAGCCTCTGTTGCAAATGGTTAAATCACCTTAAGCAGTTTTTTCGCATCTTATCCTCAATTGGAGCTACAGACACTTTCCTTATGATTGCATCATCTCAAGTCCGATCTTTACACGTATATCCACGTTGAAGGGAGTTTATCAAATACTCGCGTGTCACAAAAGCGTGGAGATCATATCGTATGCGATCTAGGTCGACTAGTCATACTACCCGATGGGGCAACGAAAATTAAAATTTTACATGGAACCAATGACATGGGAACAATTCTCAGGTCATTTCATGAAAATCAGAAACAAGCATTAGGGTTACTTATTTGATGAATCCACATTTCATCATCTTTATTCTATCATTTTGGCATCAAAAACCCTAGCAAATGCGTGTAAATAACCTTAATTTCCACATCTTGGCATTCATGCATGTGCATGTAAATAGTGTATAAAATACTGTAATTAAAGCCAAAATTATAGAATAAATAAAAAAAGAATAAAATATTGTAAATATTTTATGACCTGAAACCCCGAGACCTAGGCATCTTGATGAATAGGTCGACAAGGAATAAAGTAGGGGGAGATAAGGGCCAGATACCTGTTCTTCTTTATTCATTCTTTATTCATTTTGGGACCTATTTTTGGTTTCACTTTTCTTACCTCAAATAAAGAAACTTTGAACATGAAAGTTGTAGATAATTAAATTAAGAAAAATACAAAATTGATTTCACTCAAAAATAATGTACAGATAAAAAGTTATGATCTGAATAAAAATCCAGAATCCCAACTTCTCAGACCCGTATCTCACAAATGAAAACTCCAAATGCATCAAACTC
Source organism: Ottelia alismoides (assembly GCA_037367405.1). Taxonomy (NCBI): domain Eukaryota; kingdom Viridiplantae; phylum Streptophyta; class Magnoliopsida; order Alismatales; family Hydrocharitaceae; genus Ottelia; species Ottelia alismoides. The sequence goes on from JAZKJV010008632.1 coordinate 122,588, forward strand.
AGATTTAATTATATATAATTTAAAATAAGCTATTTAATGGCAGTGGTTTCGTATTTGGCGGAGCTACAGTTTGAAAGTTGAGTTTTGGACCCCACTTGTATGCATGTACAGATTAAAATATTTATTTTATTATTTATTCACTATTTTTTATAATTTTATAATTTTAGTATTTTGAAAATATTATTTATAATAAATTTGTGCATTAAAATCAGAATAAAAGTACAAGAGAAAAACAAAAATAAAATACTTGTATATTTACAATACATAGGTATAATACCTATATATACACATATATAATACATACTTATATTTTAATAAGTGTATAAAAGACATTAGAAAAATAAAATAAAAATATATTTAAGTGTATAAAAATATTTTATAATTTTATAAATAAATAAACAAAAATAAATAAATTACATTTACAAAATAAAAATAAAACAATAAAATATATAGGTAAATATACCTACACAGGCCTAAAATAGTAACTTGTAAATATATACCTCTAAAAAATAAATAAAAATTACCATAAAATAATTCATAAAAAAAATAAACATTTTTTATTTTATAACCAAAATTTAATTACTTCATTTTTTATTTTTAAAGGATTTTAGAAGGATTTTTTCCAAGGATTTTTCTGGTTGGTCCACGTGGACCAACCAGAAGGCGCCCTTAGTTGACCTCGGTCAACTCTCTGACCGAGGTCTGAACCTTGTCAGATCTGAGTTTTTGACCATTTTCGACCTTTTTTCGAGGCCTCGTCTTGCATCCTTTGATGTCGAGGTCTTCGCATCTTTTTGTCCTTGATGAACGTTGATTCACGCCCAGGTGAAACATTGGGGATTGGACCCACGATTCGGTCTATCTCCATCGACCTTTGACGCACTTCGTCAACCCTACAAAAAGAACCCCCCGACTTCCCTTCTATCTGGATCTCTCTTCCTCCATTGTTAGCCCTAAATCCCTAGCCCGTTGAACTCCTGGTGACAGCAGGAGGAGATTGAGCCCGAGGTTTAGCTCCGAGGAGTAGAATCGAGGTCGATCCAACCCCTCGCCGGAATGCCGCCTGTAGCTCGCTGCAGCCCACGCCGGTGAGCCTCCCTCTCTTCTTATTCCATTTTCTTGTAGCTTAAGGTTAGTTTAGGTTAGGTTTGTCGTAGTTCGTCGTTTCGTTGAGTAATTTTACGTGAATCCACTCTCTATTCCACGACAGAGCTCCGCTCCGCCTCATCGTTCCGGCCACCTCCATCATCCGCAGTCGACGCTCCCACCTCCACCTTCTTTCTCCTCACTCTGTCGCTCCGCTTCATCCCTCCATCACCCTCGATCTCGCCCAGATCGAGCGACCTGAGCTCCCATCTCCGCCATACGTCGGAGCTCCACGCCTGACCCATCTCCTCCTCCATTTCTTCATATGAGGATACCCGTAGCTTAGCCTGGTTTTTGTGTGACTAACCTTGCAGGTCAGAGCCAAGGAGAAGGCTCTATCGAGCCTCGACGTTCCAGGGAGCAGCCGCCCAGGTCACCTCCGTTGTCCCGATGTTCCTCGCCATCTCAGGCTCTCCTGAGACTCCCATTCGACGCGGAAGGGTCCCAGGATCATTTTGCCCTCGATCCTAGGGTCGGAGGACACCAAACTCGGCCACCATCATCGATCGAAGCAACCCCCAGGTCGAGTTCTTCCACCATCCTCGAGGATCGTCCGATCACGAGAACGCACCAGATTTGCCCTCAGCCGTTGGATGATCGTGAGCAGCGGCCGTTGGATCTTCATCGACGAACTAATCACGACCGTTGAAGGCGAACCGTCATCGCGCCACCAGGGAGTGCCACGCGTCAAGTGAAACCATCTCCGCCGTCCGCTCCCGCGCAAGGCCTGGGTATTTTGCACCATAAACCCTGGCCCTTTTTGTATTTACTTTTTAGAATTAGAACTTTCATCTGCAGTTCCAAAGTTTTGTAATAATTGCAAATAGACCCTTAACTTTTCATATTTGCATTCAGTCCTCGGCCTCACCTCACGTGACTGGGGCACGTGGTTTTTGGGTATTTTGCATTCTTAATCCTGAACTTTTAGTTATTTGCATTTACAACCCTATGTGTAGTAATTTAAATATATTTTTGGTTAATTGCACTCTTGTCCTGTCAATCTTTATTATTTGCAAATATACCCCTGTGACCAGCAGATCACGTGCTTTGTGCGTGTATTTTTGGTGAAATTTGTAGCCTGGCCCTTGGATGTTCTGTGATTTTCATATATACCCCTGTTAGGCCTTGTATTCTTGTGTGCTTTCCCTATTTGTTTCGTGCATCTCTAAACCTCTAAAAAATCCACAAAAATCATTTTAAGATCCTGTTAACTTGCTCTTTCACGCATATTTTTGCATTGCATTTTTATTGCATTTTTATTTATTAAAAATAAAAAACATGCATTTTTCCTACTGTTTGCATTAGAAAATCTATAAAAATTATAAAACATATCAGAAAATCCCAATAAAATATATTTTGTTTATCTTAATGTGTTTTACTTCCAGTACAAAAATCACTAAAAAATACAAAAGAAAACTCCTAAAAATTATAAAACCCCAAAGATATTCCAAAAAATATTAAAAATCCTAAAAAATACTAAAAATACTATTTCTATTTCCAAATTTTCTTTGTTTTGTTATCTTTAATTTAAAATAAATTTTGGAAATTTTTGTTACTGTTTACTATTTTTCATTCCCTTTTTAAGTCCAACGAGCAAGTGTGTTCACTGTTTTCTTGTATGTTTGACTTTAAAAATACCAAAAAAAGTCAAGAAAAATCCCCAAAAATCACAAAAATATTATAAAAATATAAAAAACCAAAAACATTTTATTTCCTGATTTTTATATATTTTTGGTTATTTTTATAAATACTTTATTCCCCTCTGTACTTACTTTATACACATCCTCTATTTCTTGAAAAAAAATATAAAAAAATATAAAATACAAAAAGAAAATAAAATCAGTAAATTAAAAATCAAAATACAAAAATATAAAATTAAAAATCAAATAAAAAAATACTCCATATTGGCTAAGTAGTGCATTAGACATAGGCCTTGACTTTTGTCTGTTCACTCTACACCTTTGTTTCCTATGTTCGACCCCTACTTGATTGCCACTGTACATTTTTAGTAGGTAATAATAAATTTTGATCCTTGCTCTTGATTGTTTAATTAATTGTGTGGGTTAATTGTTGACGAACGTAAAGGCTTGAGTAGTCGCCCCAGCGACAGTGAGTCCGATTTGTCAAACCATTATTTAGCATCTCTCGCATTCTCGTTTTTCACTATTGAAGCGTGATCATGGTCTCATAATTTATAAAGGAAGAGATCTCATGTCTGAAGTCTGATCTAATGAGAGAGAACTTGTGGGCACATGGATGAAACGTGTGCTTCCATAATGTAAGGCGACGATCTAAGCATGGAATATCCTTATCTCATCTCATGAAATCCAATGACTTCTTCAATAGCATGATGCAACGAAGAATATGAAATATTACAAGCAGTCAATCTGACAACACGATGACAACACGACGAAGACTGTGGTCTCCACAAGCCCTAGCCATGGGGAGGACCATAGGGTTTAAGGAGAGGGAGCGGGTGGACGTGTATTATGGAAGAGAGGGGGGAGTTGTTGCAACAATTGCCTCCAACTTATATTGTGTATTTCTTAAGCTAAAGGTTAAGGTTAGCCATTCCCTTATAGCAAATTGAATGGTGGAAATGCACTCCTAATTGAAATCAATGACAACATTTTGTTACAATAATTTACAACATTAATTATAAATTTTAAAAGAAAATTAAGTTGAAGAAATTATTCAACAAATTTAATTCAATTAAAATCAATTCATTCTCATGAATAAAGAGAAAGAAGAGAGTCATCTTTCAAGAATGAGGAAAGGAGATAGCCTCATTCTTCCTATGGAGGGTGGATGTCCACCTTGAGATTAGAGAGAGATTTTCTCTCTCAAATCTCCTTTTAACGTAATCCTATTACATTAAATATTTATTTATAGAATTATTTGTCAATAAAATATCATCAAATAATTTGCAAATTATTTGTGACAATTGCAAACAAACCATTGATTAATTATGAAGCCTACTCATCCATCCAATATTAAATGTAAATCACAATTACATTTAATTGTACAATGTGAATACAATTCACATTTAATTGTACAATGTGAATCCAATTCACATTTGCTTATAAATTATAAATCTTATTTACAATTAAATCTTTCTATGATATTATGAATCACATTCACAATATTTTGATTATTGTAGATAATGTTGTCTACATTAGTCTTATATATGATAATTAAATCCATATTTAATTGCCTTAGATGTATCTCTACATGTATCCAAATAATGTGAATCATATCCACATCATTAATCATAATTAAATCCTATTTGATCATTAATTTTTCAATGCTCAAATATCATCTAAGAGAACTATTCTATTACTCTTTCAAGGATAGTGTGCCTTCTCTCCGAATACTTAGAGATAAGGACATGACGACTGTATCTTCCGTGGATAGTGACTTGGATAGTGACATGTAAATGCATATCCAAATCTAGAAAACCTCTCATAGATGTTTGATCTAGTCAGACAGAATATCCAATCTTCTCATTGCATTTGAATCATATTCAGACCAATGTCCAACATTTCAACTAAGATTGGATAACTAGTTTACCAAATGGAGTCACTAAAATCCAAACCTGCTTCATCACTCTCTCATAATGGAAGCATCATGGTTATATAATCGACTAAGATCACAACACCCTCGAGTATTCCTAATGCTCTAACATCATGCATACTGGAAGATTGTGATTAAACCCAAAGTTTTGATCTTATTTGAATTGTCTTCTTTCATATTTTATCGTTAAGTTTCTCATTTGATCAATGGGAGTCAGTATTTATCATATGATTTCCAAAAGCGTATATCATACCTTCAAATCCCGTATTGTTTCCAATATGAGGTGACTAATATTGGAATTTCATTTATCCCAATATCTCATGAGTGAGTTCATGTCTTTTGATTCAATAGTGAATCTATATGATTCCTTTGAGAGATTGTATTACTCATATGCCCTCGCATGCACACCAACTCCTCGATATATAGACCTTGATTAGTTCATCAACTTAATGGTCAGCCTAATGTACATACTTAGACATATAGTATTACATCTATCTTCGGTCAGAGGATGCATGCGTATATATTGTAGCATATGACATAGGTCTTAGTTATATTGATCTTACAAAGTCAACTCTTTGACTTAGCTCATCGAACACCTCTGAATCTATATCCTATGTAGAGGACCTACATAAGGTCAGTCGGATGTTAGCCTTTAGAGTGAGGATTTCTATCTCCTCCTAAGGTTGGAGATCCCTTCTTGATAATCACTTGGCGATGTGGTTCAGACCTCAATCTAACTCTTTAGACATTTAACCCTACACTAGCCTATGTGATCCAGCCTTTGGATCATCAGATGTATGATACCAATATGTCCATGATACATAACCGTATTTGTATGAAGGGAGCTATTATACAAACATGGTGTTCTTCATTTTTACATTATGGAATGATATGCAATAATCTTTATTGCAGTGGGCGCATATGTACAACTGATGAATCCCTGATTCTCACTCTTTATTCTTTTGTTTTAGCTATTTATCTTGGCAAATTATCATGTAAATAGGTGTAAATATAATAAGTTGGCATTATGCATGCATACGTTACTACTGCATAATTAGCACGTATTTGTGCAAAAATAAAAGAATAAATAAAAAGAAAAATGAAGGAGGTATTTAGGATAAACACAGAGTGACCCGAACCCTAAGAGAAGGTCAAGCCTTGACCTGATCGCCAAAATAAAATAAGTAGAGAGAGAGAAGGCCTATTCTATGTTGTATATATTACATATATAAGTAAATAATTATTTCTGATAAAATAAAAATAAAATATTATTTTTACCTCCTTGTATATGGTCTTAAAAATAAAACAAAAATAAAATAAAAATCTGAAAAAGAAAATAAAAATAAAAATAAAATCCTTCTTACGTGTACAAAATGCATGTATACCACATCCCCTATTTATTTCAACTTTGAAAATAACTCATAAAAATAAAATAAAAATTCTCATAAAAATATGTTGAAAATAAAAAAATACAGAATTGGGGTATTTCTGTAAAAATAATTGTACAAAATACATAGGTATATTATACATGTATATAACACTATATGCTATATATAGACTAATTTATCTTTCATAAAAATAATAAAAATCACAAAAAAAAACCTTGAAAAATAATAAACATTTTTCATTTTATTCATTTTTAATTTAAATCTGTTTATTATTTTTTATTAAATTTCCTTTATTTTCTTATCAATTTTGTCTTTTAGTGGTTTTTGTCCTTTTCCCCCACCGCTCATGATTGGTCCATGTCAGATGTTGACCCAGATCAACGTCGCCTCCCTAGCTAATCTGACCTGAATCACTTCGTTGGACGTACTTCTCTGCTTTTTCCATCCTGATTCCAACCTCCTCTTGCCCCGATTCCTCGCCTGTCGCTTCTCCTAGGATCCGTGATCCTCATGGATCCCTAGGAAGGTATAGATCTTCCTAAAGTTGCGTGATATGGATTGATCTTTGGATACCCCTAGAATCAACTATAAAGCATCTCCTCTGCCTTCCCAGCACCGCAGCTCGTTCCTCGCTCCCACTTCGACCACTAACCATCTTTAGTTGAGTGACAGCTGCTCGGAGAGACCCTTGGAGCTCGGTTTGGTGCAATGACGATGCAGCTCACCCTTCGTGGCCGGAGATCCGTCGCGAGCAGCCTCCCCATCTGCTGCAATGTGGTTGAGGCCATAACCTTGACGACGATCATCGCTTGGCACTCAGGAGTCCATTCAAATCTTAAGGTATCTATCTTATCCCACGCGTTTTGCTTTTGATTCCATTCATTCCATCTAGTGCCATCGCACATCCACTTACTCCAACCAACTGGTCGGAGCCCCGATATCTATATCCATCTGTTCAGATCGACTCGCCATATCACCCTTCATCTTCTTCCGCAACCTGTTCACCCTAAAACTCAACCATCGGGTTGAGATTAGGCTCGGTCTCCCTCCCTCGTGTTCGCCAGAGACCCCAACCCCATTTCGCATCTCTTCTCCTCATCATGTATGCAATAAACCTTCACCAGAGCTTCGCCTTCAAGCTTCATGTCCTTTGCAGGTATTGGTTCGCGTGAAGGCCCCTATTTGACCTACCAGCTGACCCGACGAAGCAGCTCCAGGTGGAACACCACTGCCTTTCTCCTCCAACCGTTCGTCGTTCCATCGGAGACCACCATTAGTTACGGAGTACCTCCCCGATATAGCAGGGCATGTCCGATCTTTAATCGGGGCACAAGAGTCCATATGTTGCTTGATCGAAGGTCATCCAGGTCCAGTTCTTCCAACATCTTCAGTTGTCGTCGGATTGGGACCCCATCTCCCAGATCGCATCTTCACCGTCCATTCATCACCTTTGTCAGAGGCGTCAGATGCATGATTAACGATGATCAAGGCCGACATTCCCTACATCGTCCGATCTGGTAAAAGGACATCAGACTCGTACGTGTGCTCTACACACTTGAGCCGTCAGATCCAAAGCAGAGCAGATCGCCACTGTCAGCAGCCGCCTTCACGAGAGCTTGCCGCACGTCCCCATGTGCATCGCACGCGCTTGCAGAGGATATATTTCGATCCTATCATGTGTGTTTAGTTATTTCACTTCAGTCCACAGAATAAAGTTGTAGATTAAACATTTTGCATATGGACCCTTGTTGTTTCCCGTATTTATGCTTCAGTCCATTTGGAGTGAACTCACGTACCGTCCTACGTGGTTTTATGGTGTTTTTGTAATATTTGTCCTAGACTTTATCATTGTTATGCTTTGAATGAAATATTTATGATATTTGCAATTATGCCCATGTGCATGGTTTAAAGAGCATGTGCATGAATTAATTGGATAAATTGCAGGATTAGCCCTGAGCTTTTTACGTGTTATTATTTGATCCTGAAACTTTCATATAATTGCAAGTATGTGCATATGCACTGAGTGTTATGTTTTCAATCAAATAATTACCTAATTAAATCAAAAATTTCCATAAAAATTACAATTATCTCCTGTGAACACATAATATTTAAGGCAATTTTTGTGAATTAATTTAGTTTCATTTGATATTTTTTAAAATAAAAAACACCTAAAATTTGTTCTATATATTTTCTAAAATACATAAAAATATATAAAATTTCTTTAAAAATAACAAAAAATAGTGTGTGCTTGCCTTTGTGTGTTTTACTTTCAGTAATATTTTTGTAGCAAAACCCTTATAAAAACCCTAAAAAGCTAAAACTCTAAAAAACTTAAAAAAATCATTAAAAATTCTAAAACAATCAAAACAAAATAGAGTCTTATCTTCTATAGTTAGATATTTTTATTTACTTCATCATAAAAATCACAATCATAATATTAGGGAATTTTTAATATTTTAAATTTGCCTTTTAGTTCAGGCTGTACATTGTTTCCCTGTTTGCCTTTCTTGGATTTTTATAAAATCATATAAAAATTGGAAAAATCCCATAAAATCATTAAAAACATCTGAATATTTGAAAAAACATAAAAATATTTTTGTTTCCTAATTTTGAGCATTTTTACTGTTAATAAAAATTATTCAGGCTTGTACCTTGTTCTTCTTCTTATTTGTTTTATTTTTCCTTATTTTAAAAATATAAAAAAATGCAAAATTAAAAACCACAAAAATTAGCTTTTATTCCTCTGATTACAACTACTTCGTAGGTTTCACTTGTGCTCCTTGTGTTCGACCCCGGTTGCTATACCAGGTTAAATAAATAGCAGAGATTGCTAACATTGGATTTTGTGCTTTGGTTGTCTTATTTGTGTGGTCTTGATTTTTCTTGATTGACCGAATTGATTGGTTGAGAACAACGACTTGTGATTATTTTTCCATCTTAGCCGATCTCAATCCTCGTGTCATCACCAACACACACATCCAACTTGGCATTTTTGTTCTGCAACCATCATTCTCTACACATGTCTATAGTTCATATTCAAACATTCAGATCCATAGAGCATATCATGTCTTACAACTACTAAGTAAAATTTTTCTTTGATTTTCATAGGAATTTTCATATCACACAGAACAATAGAGGCTCCTCTCCACTTTAGCCAACTTGTGTTTATTTATGAGTAACATTCCATCTCCCCATCATGTTACAAAATAGTTCTCAAGTATATAAAAGAATCTTTCTTCTGAATGTTATCATCATCAATCTTCACCTCAATTCCTTCACCATTACTTCCATCAAAAGTGCACTCCTTATATTCATTCTTATCCCTATTAAGATGAAATCCTTTAGTATCTAATGCATCTCTCTATACCTTAAGTTTCTTATTTACTCTATCTCTAATCTCATCAATCAACATAATATCATCAGCGAATAATATGCACCAAGGCATCTCATCTTGAATTTGACGAGTCATCTCATCCATAAATAAAGTAAAAAGGAATGGGCTCAAAGCTGGACCTTGATGCAGACCAATGCTGATGCCAACATAATCAGTCTTCCCAGATAGGATCCTTACACAAGGTGAATCCCTACCATACATATTCTTTATGAGGTTAATGTATAGGATGGCTTTTCTCTTCTCCAAAACTCTCCACAATATCTCTCATGGGACAGAATTATAAGCCTTCTCCAAATTAATAAAAGTCATATGAAGGTTCTTCCTTTTAGCATCTTCAATATTCTCTGCAACAAATGGATGTCTTTAATAGTTGAATGACCTAGTATGAATCCGAATTGATTTTTTTTCATTTGGAAACTTGTCTCAACCTTCTTTCGATCATGCGATCTCAAATTTTCATAGTATGATTCACTAACTTGATAGCTCTTTAATTTAAACAATTTTGAATGTCTCATTTATTCTTATAAAAAGATACCATGATGCTTTTCCTCCAATCTTCATGCATTTTCTTTTTTCGTCAAATAATATTGAATAAATTTATAAGTCAAGTCAACCACGCTCTCCTAAACTCTCCATACTTATATAGGAAAGTCATCCGGTCCTACACTTTTCCCATGTTTCATAACCTTCAAAGTCTCCTATACTTACTTCATTGATGTTCGTATATAGATTGCATGATTCAAGTAACTTTCTGATGAGACTCACTCGATCGGTCTGCTAATCAAACACAATTAGCAACAGTTGTTTGACCAGACTCGAGAGGCGAATCAAGCAATAATCAATCCATGCAATATGAATAAAGCAATCAAAGTGAAGTGAGTCAAAATTCATTTTATTTGAAATCTACAAAATATGTGTATAGTAAAAGGTATGTAGAGTGGTGAAACCACAGAAAGCAAAGGGGGGTAGAGACAAGTGAGAAACCTACGTAGGTGTTTTTTTATGTTTTTATTTTTAATTATTTTTGTGAAGTTTAAATTATAATTATGTTATATAGATTTTTATTTTTTATATCATTTTTAAATTTATAATTTTTGCTTTCTTGTTTTACTTTTGCAAAATTTTAGTTTCTTTTTATTTAAGATATGATCTATGTATAATATAACTATTAATAATTATAATAATAGATATATATATACTAAATATAAATAAAAATCAAGAAAATACAAACAAAAAATTCTTTTTCTTTTTTTAGGATTTTAAACTATATGAGTATTTATAATAATAATAAGGTATATGTAATATATGGTCTATAAAATCGATATAGGGTTTTATATTTATAAAACCAACTAAAAAGATACAAAATTTCCAAAATAGAACGTTTTTTTTATTTTTTATATTTTCCGTTATTAATATGATTTGTTTGGTAATTTTTGGCTAATTTTTAGATATTCTAAGCTCTGAAATATATCAAAAATGGATAAATAAAATAGCTCGAATTGTTTTGGATTTTTAGAATTGATAATAAGTCCAAAAATACCCAATCTATTTTAATATATACTATATAGTATAAATAAAAAATAAGAAACTAAAATAAACATTTTTAGATTTTAAAGACATTTTTCTTATATTTATAAGGTTCTTAGGATTATTCAATTTTTAATGTTTTTTTATATTTTTTGTGATTTATGCTCTAAGATATAATATATAGTAATAAATAATATAGTTTTTTTGAAATTTTATAATTGGTTTTTTACTTTTTGTACTTTTATAAACATGGAATAAATAGCTCAAAAACAATTTTAGAACATCAGCATAGTATCCAACATTCATATAAATGTTTTCTTAATTTTTGGTGTATTGGAGTTATTTAATAAAAATAAAAAGAAAAGTAAATAAATAACTACCTCTAAGGGGTATTTTTGCAATAAAACTAAGCTACAAGGGTCTCCATTCAAATTACCCCAAAAGTTCACTAATATTACAAAATTTAGCACTTAAACGAAATAGGCAACCCGTAAGGTTTTCACTGCAAAATGCCTGCCTCACTTGGGTAGCTTCGTAAGGTGACCTGACGTGGACTAAAATGCAAATATATGAAAGTATAGGTTATGATGTTCAAATATTACAAATAATTTACAATGCATAGGAAAGATTTAAATACTAAATCTTAAATACAAAAAGGCGGGGGCTCAGATGTGCAATTTACCCCCAAAGGTGCTCTATCAGATGACTCTTGACACTTAAACGCGATCTAACATCTGCAATCGTGCCATACCCCTCCGATGATGGTCGACTATGATTAGATTTGAGGCATGATCAAATGACTAAAAGTCGTACATCATCGGATGGTTGGGATCCCAACTGGAGTACTATTCCTGATCCAATGTTGGTTGCTCTTCTCCAAGAATAAAGATGAGTAACGACTGTGGTAGCTTTGATTTGGTTGATCTTCTCCCTCATACCCCATGGGAAGCTTGTAGATGGTTCAGCATCATGCTAGGACTCCTCTACATCGATTGGAGATGCACAAAAGTTCTAGATTACTGATACGAGATATGTGGCTTTGAAGCTTAGGATACCTAAAAATGAGTTCATAGAATCGTATGGAGCACTATAGACATCATGTGGGCTATCTCCTGCATAAGAAGATCGATGTGATCGAGGCCAACAACGTTGACCCAGTACTAAAGTGGGAAAGCATGCGGAATGGAGGAGTGATGGTGCTTCGACGAAGGTGGTGGAGATGGAGCTCGAGGGCTCAGATTCGTCCAGAATCCAAGGTGGAAGGATGGGGCTTGTGTGGAGAATATAATGAGGAACGAGAGTGAGGTGGATATGGGTTGAAACAACAAGAGATTCACGATTATTTGGTGGCTGAAGCTCGCACTCCAACCAACAAATCGATTATAAATTACCCTAAGTTACAGCCTAATTTTAGAAACTAAAACCTAATCTACGATGCAAGATTAATAATGCAACAAATAGAGCCTAAGAATAACTTATACATGTTTTGATTGACTAAGGATCAGAGAGTTCCGCCTGAGCTAACCTCTGCTGATCTATGGACTGTTGATTCTATCTCCTTTCTCCACACCAACACCTCCATTGATCTCCTGTTATCACCAGTGGTGAAAATGGCTCGAGGTTATGGGGTTATAGTGGGAAAATGAGATCAATTGGAGAGGTTTATTTATAGACCAAGCGGAGAAGTGATTTGCGAAGCGGATCTTGGCCTGCTCGATGAAGATCAACGGATTCTGATTTTAAGATGTTATTTAGGGAGATCCCATCGATAATATTTATCCAGAATTGAGGCATTTTGATCATTGGTTTGTGTTGGAAAATGGTGCGAAGCGGGAGGCTTGACGAGTCTGGCAAGTCATATGTGCTAGATGGGGTAATTGACCCAATGTCAATAAGGGAAGACTCCCCATCAGTCTACATAAGACAAATAAGACAAAATGGGAATAAAAAGAATAGATAAATCAAAATAAAATAGATAATTAATTAATTAATTAAAAGATAAAACATAAACATATTTATTATTTTATGGAATATTTTATGGTGATTTTTATTCATTTTTATAATTGTATATACATGTATTTTAGGGTATTTCATTTTTATTTTATATTTTATATTTTATTCTATTATTAACATATTTTCTATATTTATAACTTATATTAATACATAATTACATATATTTTACTTTAGTTTTCTGATTTTATTTATTTATCTTGATAAATATGTATATGTAACATATATGTATAATTTACTTATATACTTTGATACATTATTTATTTTAATGAATTTTTAATATTTTTTATTTTATGTTAATTATGCACATGTATTTTATATGATTACAAGTTTATAAAAATATAAGAAAGCTAAAAATATAAAGAATAAATATAATAATTATTATAAACATGTATATATATATATTATAATAGGCACTAAAAGCTAAATTTTACATCTCAACTCTAAATTAATTGAAATCATCTTCATTAAATAGATAAATTACTTTTATGAATAGTAAAGGTGAGTTTTGTTAATTTTGAGTCAGCATGGATGAGATACAGGTCCATGGTGTTTTCTACGCTTTTTATTCTGTGTGTCCCAGGAGCATTGTATGTTATTTTTGTGTGAAATCAATTTTGTATTTTTTGTAGTTTTACATGTTTAGAATTTATTGATTTAAAGAGTAATTGATAGAGAATAAAATAAGGGCCAAAATGCATTTATTGATGAATTAAAATTAGGGTTTTGAGCTGTATTTTGTACAATTGGTCTACTCTATCTCCCCATACTTTATTCCTTGTTGACCAAGTCACCATGATGACTATACCTCTGGATTTAGGGTCGCTTAGTGTCTTTGACACTTCATTCTTTTTCTTTTCTTTCTTTTATCATTTTTTTAATTAAATGTGTATATTCATGTAGTATTTAAGTGTCTATTATTGAGTATTGTTTTTAACAAATTATTACTATATGCATGCATTTATCTAGGGATTTAAGGTCAAAATGAAAGAATAAAGGTGATGAAATAGAGATTCATCACTTTCACTATTACCTAGATCTTCCAATGTGATCTTTCTATTTCCTTCCCCAATGTATGACACCTAATATTAAATTATTAATTACCTTAGGTGATCTTTCTTGTAGTATATATAGTTATCGATTTAAAAAAGATTATTCTTAAGCCATTTTCGTAGCGGATATTCTTAGTTTATATTTGATTGTTATGAAGAACATAATATGACATAAATAGTGGTTATTATAAGATAATAGTCATACGTCAAGAGGAATGGATTCGCAATGACAATCATATTATTATACTACTATGAGAGGGGCAAAAGTGGTGCAAGAAATTCAATCCGAGGAGGGCCATATGTATATATAAGACAATTGAAAACAACGGGTAAGGTGAGACCCGAAAAATTATGGTAAAGATTACAAAGCTATTCACACTTGTTCTCAGTGTCGTCCCTGACATTTCATGGGCCTTACGCAAAAGAAAAATGGGAGGCCCTTAAAATTTTTTTTAAATAAAAGCAAATTGTCCCTAGTGTGTTTACCATCAACTATTAAATGAAACATTCTATTTTCGGGGAACAATCAACCCTTATATAATCTCATTAAATTTTTGACTTTAGCATTGAGTTATTCACCGAAAATTCGAATTTATAGTAGGGATGAAAACGGATACGAATATATCCGAATATCTTCTTACCGTATTTGGAAAATTACCGGATACAGATATCTGTATCCGACTACTAATCGAATATGGATCAAATATGGATAAGGGTTGTAAAAAATTTCCAAATACGTATACAAATATGGTAATGGCTTGAATATTCGTGTCCAAATCCGGATATCCGAATACAACATTTAATATTATTTTATATATTAGTTAATGTAATATACGCCACAACACCATGATATTATTAGCATTATATATTATATAATATAATGTAATAATGGTATCAATAAAATTCTGTTTATTTGGGAATGGACATCAACAAAAGTTACGAAACCCTATCCCTCTTTTGCTTCCAGTCAACAACACATGTTACTTCGACGCTACCTATTGTCATGATGCAAATTATTTATATTTCATTGTCATTTTTTTAAAATCATTTTGAACTTTGATAGAAATTCAACTCGTATTCATATGTGGTCGTTATTCTATCCGTATTCGAATTCCACATGTATTTGCAAAGGTTTTTTGTAGCTAAAATATAAGAATAAAGAGTGATGAATGGGTATTCATCAGGGAGGTTGTTTCTTTGCCATTTTGAGGTGGGGAGCTACATATACACGGTACAAGGAAAGAATCATAGTCATTAGAGTTTGCGTATGTAAACTTGTTCTGACCAGGTTATTAAGGAGCCATGACCATAGAACTGTAGAACTTGGAGGTTGTTGAGTCTTAAACCTATTTCCCATTAAGGTTCTGCTAAATTAACAATCCGAAGGTCTGACTGAGCTCCAGACTCCAATTTAATGAATATAATTTAATAATCAACTTTGGTTCTTTTTGTTTCTTCTCTTCTTTTTCACTACATTTTCAGTAAGTGTTTTCTAAGGGACTATCAAAGGTGAAGTATAGGGGGATGATGAAGAAGATAATGGACCTCGATTGATTAAATATAATAATGTCTTCACTGAATCAACCTAATGCTACTTGGGTAGATCTTCATGTATTCTCATGCTTCTTGCACGCTCTAAAAGAATCATGTTCATGCATTTTGCAATACTATTCTATCTGGACTTTCTTGGGATCATTTCATTCTCCTGATACCATTCTTAGGACAGTAGGATCCATAATTCTCATTACAATAGTCTCCCATGTTTTTTAACTTAAGAATTTTCAACTTTAAACATGTTTCACTCTCAACTAAATCTCCCAAATCTTGAAGATAACAAATACATTAGATTTATAAATAATATAAACCCACAATTTTCTAGTTGCATCATCAACGAAAGTAATGAAATATCGCCAAGGGATGGTACATGAATAGTCACAATACATCTGCATGAACTAGCTCCAATCTTTTAGTATTTCGTATTCTTATAGTCTTTGTGAAACTGACTTTCTTTTACTTTCCCAATATACAATCTTCACAGAAGTATAGATCAACAGTATGCAATCCTATCAACTTCCTTTCTTCTACACAATCTTCATTTCTTTTTCGCTCATGTGACCAAGTCATCTAAGTCAAATGCTAACATCACACCCAGAGGATGCAACATTTATTGTGTCATTTAAGCATGTTGCAATATATAAGATTTATTATTTTTTTACCTTAAGTGTACGAGTCTACATCGAATGATATCACCACATCACTATCGAATAAGTGTCGACAGATATGAGATTCCTTGTTGGATAGGGTAGGGTCTAACATAACGCCATTGGGATGGGAGTTATCAATGTCTTCATTTCTTGTTATGATGCATCATTCATCATTCCCTATGTACACCTTTCCAAATCAACTTTTACATAATTTTTGAGGATGTCCTTTTGTGGGGTGATATGAAATGGAGCACTGAGTTCACAATCCAAGACTCACTTCGAGCATCTGCAATATGCTTTCTTTGGGCCTTGCAATCTTTCTTGTAATGCCATATCTGATTGTAATTCTAGTAGACCAGAAACTTTGAATACTTTTTTTGACTTCCCCTAGAATGCTTTTGGCTCATGTAGCTCTTTGTATTTGTCCATTTTGTATTCAAGACAAAACTTGAAGAGTGTTCTTCTCGAGATATCTTCCACCTTGCCTCTTATCTAAGAAGAAGACCAGCAACATCCTCCAACTTCAACTTTGTAGAAGTAGAGGAGTTTCTAATCACTACAATTAATGCATTCCAACTGTTAGGTAAACTTTAAAGAAGTATAAATGCTTTTACCTCATCATCAAGCATGATCTTTACAAACTCCAACTGGTTGATAATAGTATTCGATTATTCAAGTGTAAAGTCACCACAAAGTTCTCGCTTATCTTTAGATTAAAAATCTTCTTCATTAAATGCACCTTATTTGATACGGATGGTTGTTCGTAAATCGTTTCAAGGTCTTTGAAAAGATTTGAGGCCATCATTGAGCAAGGTTGAGGTTTACCATTCCTAGAGTCTTTCAATCTAAGACCTTCTACTTCTCATACTTCATGGCTTTAGACTTCTTATCTTTGATTGGATGGTATAGGTCCTTCTCGTGCAGAACATCTTCAATCTGCTTCTTCTATAACACAAAATTTGATCCATTGAACACTTCTCAATCTTGTTTAATTCTTCTACCATATGTGCAGAGGTGCTCTTCAATTCACACATATGTAGCTAGTTGTTTCCGATAGATCTGATCATACACCACACAAATAGAACTGCATATGAGAAGAAAAGCATGCACAATCACATATAACAACGATTTATAGTGGTTTGGTAATTTTCCTACTCTACTTGGTCACATCAGACTCTCTTGTTATTGTGTGAATGATTTTTGAGATGCAATATGTGGTAACCCCAAGGCCCATTTTATACTACGACAAAATAATACTAATGGTATTCAACAATCTAGCCTATCAACTCTCAACCAATCATGATGCACGAGAAGGATCAAATATCTCAGCAGTCCATCCCATCAGTTCTGAGCTAATCAAAATACAGAAGGGGGCCAGATTCGACATCTCAACATTCCATCGCATCCTCTTTTTGCCAATCAGAAGGTAAGAGGGATATCAATGACATTTGCAATCCTCTACACTAGTTCTCAACCAATTAATCTTCACAATATAAATCACTCTCTAGGGAGGTAGTTCTGGTTGAGTTTAGTCTAAGCTTTCGGTGACACATTCAGAGCAAGGAAGCATGGTCTCGCGATGTTCACTCAATCCTACCTCTCGTTGTACATTAACGTTGGTATAATGAAAGATGATTGTAATAACAGTTAAAAAATAGTCTCAAATGGAATACTTCAAAATGAAAAAGTGTATTGTAAGATGTGATGAATATTACTTGACAACTTGAATTTAAGCATTTCATATAGTTGTCAACTTAAACTTAAGAACATTGGATGATTCTCGGCAAGACTAACTGAGCTCGATAGCAATAAGTTAAAACTACACGGGTAATAAATGTTAACAATTTAACAATGTTAACGAAAAACAAGGAAAGGAAAAAACATACAGATGTAAATTTGTCTTTCCTGCAACCTTATCTTTCTTGAATTTGTCTCATTTCACACCTTACAGCAGGCAAGTGCCATGAGGAGGCTGCAGCACTGATTTCAACTATAGCAAGTTGTCAAGATTTTTGGCAAGTTCTGAAAATCTAGGGTTTCATAAACTGATATGATTGAGACTCCCAAGGGGCAATATGTCATCCAAAACCTCATATGCTGATTTTTTAGGCAGTAAAAATTATCCTACTGGTTTACTCTTGTGGCATATTTTAACCTTGTAGTGTAATATACGGATGTGGTCCAGTGATCACAGGAGACATGAAGTTAATTAGGATGGTGGCCATATATCATGTGAAGACAGTAAGGTCTCCCGTACTGTTACTCTCCCTCTTCCCCAATTCAAATATCAAATATATTTGACATCTCAACGTCGAACGCTCATGATATAGTTTGGACTAATACTACTTCTGCATGAGGAAGGAGATAATAAATTAATTAGTAAGCGTACGCATAAGTTGATTTTAAGATATCTTTCATGTATGTTTTTCACTATAATTATCTAACATCGCTTAATAAAGGACATAAGCTGCTACTATCTCAATAATTATTCAATCCTAAGTTAAATATCATATAAGAATCTGACAGCTTCCATATATACTTGCTGTGCTATAATTTCCCTCGACTGCAGGGCATCCAAACTTCCCAAGAGAATTAAGGACCACATCATCAGCAATTTTGCTTTCATTGTATATTATATACTATTCCCATAAAATTCCGACGATTTCGATATTGATATTAAACGACAAGGTACAGTACGAATAATCAAACAAGTAAGGTCAATCACTTCCCACTATTACCATTATCCCTGATATTCCAAATTTGAGGAAACATCTCACTACAAGAACTACAAGAAAAACAAGTTGTGGCCACGGAATGTGATTAGTGTTCACGATAATTGCGTGGCCACTAGTTTTTCGTAGCTACAATTCAGTGGTCAAAGTCTTCAAATATGTAAGGGGGATATTTATGCAAGAGTTGTGGCCATGACAATTTATGTGGTTACTTGTAGTGGCCACGACATATTCGTTGTTAGAGAACTCTCGTGATGAGACTTGTAACTATGACTACTTACCACGACGTGTTATACCCAGAGCCCAATTCTGTGACCACAAGCCCCACATCCATGGGCATAGTTACGTAGTCACAACTTGTTTTTCTTGTATTGTATGTAACATAGTTTTTTTTATTTTAAGTTGTTAGATT
Organism: Ottelia alismoides; assembly: GCA_037367405.1. Taxonomy (NCBI): domain Eukaryota; kingdom Viridiplantae; phylum Streptophyta; class Magnoliopsida; order Alismatales; family Hydrocharitaceae; genus Ottelia; species Ottelia alismoides. Next base: position 142,026 of record JAZKJV010008632.1, read on the forward strand.
TGTCTTATTGTGGTTGACAGATGTGAGAAAAATAATCTAAGGTCACTACCACTACAAGAAAACTGACCCACGACAATGAATAATTTAATATTCTGCAGCTAAATATATTACAATGAATATTATGCATCGCTTACTTCTTTAAATTCACAATGAATTATGGTATTTGTTGTTGTATTCCTCACAACGAATCATATAATCATTGATTTATTTTTCTAATCCTTGCTAAATTTAGCAAAGATTAGTATAAATTTTAACAAATACATCAACGGAAAAATTGGTGTTATGTGAACCTTTAATAATGAATATGGCATTCGTTGCTAATTATAAGTATAAAAGATGCTTTGGCAACGAATACTATTAATTGTTATATCTTAATCTCGGATACATCAGTGAATATTCAAACCATTCCATGTCTTAGGTCCAATTTTTTGTACACAATAAACTGGATTTAAATGACACCTTTTTAATTTGTTGCTATGGTTAAATATATAATGATGATATTGTGCATCAAGAAATTAATTTTTGTACTTGAAATTAGTGATAGATACCATATTTTTTGTTATATCATTGATGACAGTGCACGTATATAACAACTCTTATCCGTTATCTTTTAAATAAATATCTAATACTCGCAAATTTTTTTACTTCAAAAGTTAGCGACAATTATTTAAAATTTTGAAAAATATCAATGGATAGGCGTTATTATATACATCCTGACTAATGATAAAGTGACATTCGTTACTAATTTCATGTATACAACTAACTTACAACAAATAATATCATCATTATATATCTAATGATGTACTATCACTACAAGAAATTATACCTAAGACAACGAATAATTTGAATTTTCATTGCCATATTTTCCGATGTAAAAGAATTAACAATGAATAGTATTCATTATCCATCGTCAAGTCGTCTTTTGTACTTGTAATTAGCAACATTCATTGTTAAAGTCTCATATAATGATGATTTTTCATTGAATTATTCATCTAAATTGACAATAATCATTACCAATTTAGAAATAATTAGAAGAACAAGTCAACGAATAATCATTGTTATATGATTCGTTATGAGGAATATAGTAACAAATACCATTTGTTGTAAATTTAAAGAAGTAAGCAACGAATAATATTCATTGTTATATATTTAATTACGTAAGATATGGCATGACAACAACAAAGTATTCTCCCACAATAAGTAGGGTCAGCTATATGGATTGTTTGCCTCCATTCAGATCTATTTTAGGTCATTCTAGGGCTCAGATATAAAAAACTAAGATCCCTTTGGATGGTCTCATTCAAACACTTCTGGGGACTTCCTCACCCTCTATTAGTCAGCTCAACATCCCAACAGTCGCATCTCCTAATCGGTGCATAACCCAGCCTCTGTTGCAAATGGTTAAATCACCTTAAGCAGTTTTTTCGCATCTTATCCTCAATTGGAGCTACAGACACTTTCCTTATGATTGCATCATCTCAAGTCCGATCTTTACACGTATATCCACGTTGAAGGGAGTTTATCAAATACTCGCGTGTCACAAAAGCGTGGAGATCATATCGTATGCGATCTAGGTCGACTAGTCATACTACCCGATGGGGCAACGAAAATTAAAATTTTACATGGAACCAATGACATGGGAACAATTCTCAGGTCATTTCATGAAAATCAGAAACAAGCATTAGGGTTACTTATTTGATGAATCCACATTTCATCATCTTTATTCTATCATTTTGGCATCAAAAACCCTAGCAAATGCGTGTAAATAACCTTAATTTCCACATCTTGGCATTCATGCATGTGCATGTAAATAGTGTATAAAATACTGTAATTAAAGCCAAAATTATAGAATAAATAAAAAAAGAATAAAATATTGTAAATATTTTATGACCTGAAACCCCGAGACCTAGGCATCTTGATGAATAGGTCGACAAGGAATAAAGTAGGGGGAGATAAGGGCCAGATACCTGTTCTTCTTTATTCATTCTTTATTCATTTTGGGACCTATTTTTGGTTTCACTTTTCTTACCTCAAATAAAGAAACTTTGAACATGAAAGTTGTAGATAATTAAATTAAGAAAAATACAAAATTGATTTCACTCAAAAATAATGTACAGATAAAAAGTTATGATCTGAATAAAAATCCAGAATCCCAACTTCTCAGACCCGTATCTCACAAATGAAAACTCCAAATGCATCAAACTCAGATTTAATTATATATAATTTAAAATAAGCTATTTAATGGCAGTGGTTTCGTATTTGGCGGAGCTACAGTTTGAAAGTTGAGTTTTGGACCCCACTTGTATGCATGTACAGATTAAAATATTTATTTTATTATTTATTCACTATTTTTTATAATTTTATAATTTTAGTATTTTGAAAATATTATTTATAATAAATTTGTGCATTAAAATCAGAATAAAAGTACAAGAGAAAAACAAAAATAAAATACTTGTATATTTACAATACATAGGTATAATACCTATATATACACATATATAATACATACTTATATTTTAATAAGTGTATAAAAGACATTAGAAAAATAAAATAAAAATATATTTAAGTGTATAAAAATATTTTATAATTTTATAAATAAATAAACAAAAATAAATAAATTACATTTACAAAATAAAAATAAAACAATAAAATATATAGGTAAATATACCTACACAGGCCTAAAATAGTAACTTGTAAATATATACCTCTAAAAAATAAATAAAAATTACCATAAAATAATTCATAAAAAAAATAAACATTTTTTATTTTATAACCAAAATTTAATTACTTCATTTTTTATTTTTAAAGGATTTTAGAAGGATTTTTTCCAAGGATTTTTCTGGTTGGTCCACGTGGACCAACCAGAAGGCGCCCTTAGTTGACCTCGGTCAACTCTCTGACCGAGGTCTGAACCTTGTCAGATCTGAGTTTTTGACCATTTTCGACCTTTTTTCGAGGCCTCGTCTTGCATCCTTTGATGTCGAGGTCTTCGCATCTTTTTGTCCTTGATGAACGTTGATTCACGCCCAGGTGAAACATTGGGGATTGGACCCACGATTCGGTCTATCTCCATCGACCTTTGACGCACTTCGTCAACCCTACAAAAAGAACCCCCCGACTTCCCTTCTATCTGGATCTCTCTTCCTCCATTGTTAGCCCTAAATCCCTAGCCCGTTGAACTCCTGGTGACAGCAGGAGGAGATTGAGCCCGAGGTTTAGCTCCGAGGAGTAGAATCGAGGTCGATCCAACCCCTCGCCGGAATGCCGCCTGTAGCTCGCTGCAGCCCACGCCGGTGAGCCTCCCTCTCTTCTTATTCCATTTTCTTGTAGCTTAAGGTTAGTTTAGGTTAGGTTTGTCGTAGTTCGTCGTTTCGTTGAGTAATTTTACGTGAATCCACTCTCTATTCCACGACAGAGCTCCGCTCCGCCTCATCGTTCCGGCCACCTCCATCATCCGCAGTCGACGCTCCCACCTCCACCTTCTTTCTCCTCACTCTGTCGCTCCGCTTCATCCCTCCATCACCCTCGATCTCGCCCAGATCGAGCGACCTGAGCTCCCATCTCCGCCATACGTCGGAGCTCCACGCCTGACCCATCTCCTCCTCCATTTCTTCATATGAGGATACCCGTAGCTTAGCCTGGTTTTTGTGTGACTAACCTTGCAGGTCAGAGCCAAGGAGAAGGCTCTATCGAGCCTCGACGTTCCAGGGAGCAGCCGCCCAGGTCACCTCCGTTGTCCCGATGTTCCTCGCCATCTCAGGCTCTCCTGAGACTCCCATTCGACGCGGAAGGGTCCCAGGATCATTTTGCCCTCGATCCTAGGGTCGGAGGACACCAAACTCGGCCACCATCATCGATCGAAGCAACCCCCAGGTCGAGTTCTTCCACCATCCTCGAGGATCGTCCGATCACGAGAACGCACCAGATTTGCCCTCAGCCGTTGGATGATCGTGAGCAGCGGCCGTTGGATCTTCATCGACGAACTAATCACGACCGTTGAAGGCGAACCGTCATCGCGCCACCAGGGAGTGCCACGCGTCAAGTGAAACCATCTCCGCCGTCCGCTCCCGCGCAAGGCCTGGGTATTTTGCACCATAAACCCTGGCCCTTTTTGTATTTACTTTTTAGAATTAGAACTTTCATCTGCAGTTCCAAAGTTTTGTAATAATTGCAAATAGACCCTTAACTTTTCATATTTGCATTCAGTCCTCGGCCTCACCTCACGTGACTGGGGCACGTGGTTTTTGGGTATTTTGCATTCTTAATCCTGAACTTTTAGTTATTTGCATTTACAACCCTATGTGTAGTAATTTAAATATATTTTTGGTTAATTGCACTCTTGTCCTGTCAATCTTTATTATTTGCAAATATACCCCTGTGACCAGCAGATCACGTGCTTTGTGCGTGTATTTTTGGTGAAATTTGTAGCCTGGCCCTTGGATGTTCTGTGATTTTCATATATACCCCTGTTAGGCCTTGTATTCTTGTGTGCTTTCCCTATTTGTTTCGTGCATCTCTAAACCTCTAAAAAATCCACAAAAATCATTTTAAGATCCTGTTAACTTGCTCTTTCACGCATATTTTTGCATTGCATTTTTATTGCATTTTTATTTATTAAAAATAAAAAACATGCATTTTTCCTACTGTTTGCATTAGAAAATCTATAAAAATTATAAAACATATCAGAAAATCCCAATAAAATATATTTTGTTTATCTTAATGTGTTTTACTTCCAGTACAAAAATCACTAAAAAATACAAAAGAAAACTCCTAAAAATTATAAAACCCCAAAGATATTCCAAAAAATATTAAAAATCCTAAAAAATACTAAAAATACTATTTCTATTTCCAAATTTTCTTTGTTTTGTTATCTTTAATTTAAAATAAATTTTGGAAATTTTTGTTACTGTTTACTATTTTTCATTCCCTTTTTAAGTCCAACGAGCAAGTGTGTTCACTGTTTTCTTGTATGTTTGACTTTAAAAATACCAAAAAAAGTCAAGAAAAATCCCCAAAAATCACAAAAATATTATAAAAATATAAAAAACCAAAAACATTTTATTTCCTGATTTTTATATATTTTTGGTTATTTTTATAAATACTTTATTCCCCTCTGTACTTACTTTATACACATCCTCTATTTCTTGAAAAAAAATATAAAAAAATATAAAATACAAAAAGAAAATAAAATCAGTAAATTAAAAATCAAAATACAAAAATATAAAATTAAAAATCAAATAAAAAAATACTCCATATTGGCTAAGTAGTGCATTAGACATAGGCCTTGACTTTTGTCTGTTCACTCTACACCTTTGTTTCCTATGTTCGACCCCTACTTGATTGCCACTGTACATTTTTAGTAGGTAATAATAAATTTTGATCCTTGCTCTTGATTGTTTAATTAATTGTGTGGGTTAATTGTTGACGAACGTAAAGGCTTGAGTAGTCGCCCCAGCGACAGTGAGTCCGATTTGTCAAACCATTATTTAGCATCTCTCGCATTCTCGTTTTTCACTATTGAAGCGTGATCATGGTCTCATAATTTATAAAGGAAGAGATCTCATGTCTGAAGTCTGATCTAATGAGAGAGAACTTGTGGGCACATGGATGAAACGTGTGCTTCCATAATGTAAGGCGACGATCTAAGCATGGAATATCCTTATCTCATCTCATGAAATCCAATGACTTCTTCAATAGCATGATGCAACGAAGAATATGAAATATTACAAGCAGTCAATCTGACAACACGATGACAACACGACGAAGACTGTGGTCTCCACAAGCCCTAGCCATGGGGAGGACCATAGGGTTTAAGGAGAGGGAGCGGGTGGACGTGTATTATGGAAGAGAGGGGGGAGTTGTTGCAACAATTGCCTCCAACTTATATTGTGTATTTCTTAAGCTAAAGGTTAAGGTTAGCCATTCCCTTATAGCAAATTGAATGGTGGAAATGCACTCCTAATTGAAATCAATGACAACATTTTGTTACAATAATTTACAACATTAATTATAAATTTTAAAAGAAAATTAAGTTGAAGAAATTATTCAACAAATTTAATTCAATTAAAATCAATTCATTCTCATGAATAAAGAGAAAGAAGAGAGTCATCTTTCAAGAATGAGGAAAGGAGATAGCCTCATTCTTCCTATGGAGGGTGGATGTCCACCTTGAGATTAGAGAGAGATTTTCTCTCTCAAATCTCCTTTTAACGTAATCCTATTACATTAAATATTTATTTATAGAATTATTTGTCAATAAAATATCATCAAATAATTTGCAAATTATTTGTGACAATTGCAAACAAACCATTGATTAATTATGAAGCCTACTCATCCATCCAATATTAAATGTAAATCACAATTACATTTAATTGTACAATGTGAATACAATTCACATTTAATTGTACAATGTGAATCCAATTCACATTTGCTTATAAATTATAAATCTTATTTACAATTAAATCTTTCTATGATATTATGAATCACATTCACAATATTTTGATTATTGTAGATAATGTTGTCTACATTAGTCTTATATATGATAATTAAATCCATATTTAATTGCCTTAGATGTATCTCTACATGTATCCAAATAATGTGAATCATATCCACATCATTAATCATAATTAAATCCTATTTGATCATTAATTTTTCAATGCTCAAATATCATCTAAGAGAACTATTCTATTACTCTTTCAAGGATAGTGTGCCTTCTCTCCGAATACTTAGAGATAAGGACATGACGACTGTATCTTCCGTGGATAGTGACTTGGATAGTGACATGTAAATGCATATCCAAATCTAGAAAACCTCTCATAGATGTTTGATCTAGTCAGACAGAATATCCAATCTTCTCATTGCATTTGAATCATATTCAGACCAATGTCCAACATTTCAACTAAGATTGGATAACTAGTTTACCAAATGGAGTCACTAAAATCCAAACCTGCTTCATCACTCTCTCATAATGGAAGCATCATGGTTATATAATCGACTAAGATCACAACACCCTCGAGTATTCCTAATGCTCTAACATCATGCATACTGGAAGATTGTGATTAAACCCAAAGTTTTGATCTTATTTGAATTGTCTTCTTTCATATTTTATCGTTAAGTTTCTCATTTGATCAATGGGAGTCAGTATTTATCATATGATTTCCAAAAGCGTATATCATACCTTCAAATCCCGTATTGTTTCCAATATGAGGTGACTAATATTGGAATTTCATTTATCCCAATATCTCATGAGTGAGTTCATGTCTTTTGATTCAATAGTGAATCTATATGATTCCTTTGAGAGATTGTATTACTCATATGCCCTCGCATGCACACCAACTCCTCGATATATAGACCTTGATTAGTTCATCAACTTAATGGTCAGCCTAATGTACATACTTAGACATATAGTATTACATCTATCTTCGGTCAGAGGATGCATGCGTATATATTGTAGCATATGACATAGGTCTTAGTTATATTGATCTTACAAAGTCAACTCTTTGACTTAGCTCATCGAACACCTCTGAATCTATATCCTATGTAGAGGACCTACATAAGGTCAGTCGGATGTTAGCCTTTAGAGTGAGGATTTCTATCTCCTCCTAAGGTTGGAGATCCCTTCTTGATAATCACTTGGCGATGTGGTTCAGACCTCAATCTAACTCTTTAGACATTTAACCCTACACTAGCCTATGTGATCCAGCCTTTGGATCATCAGATGTATGATACCAATATGTCCATGATACATAACCGTATTTGTATGAAGGGAGCTATTATACAAACATGGTGTTCTTCATTTTTACATTATGGAATGATATGCAATAATCTTTATTGCAGTGGGCGCATATGTACAACTGATGAATCCCTGATTCTCACTCTTTATTCTTTTGTTTTAGCTATTTATCTTGGCAAATTATCATGTAAATAGGTGTAAATATAATAAGTTGGCATTATGCATGCATACGTTACTACTGCATAATTAGCACGTATTTGTGCAAAAATAAAAGAATAAATAAAAAGAAAAATGAAGGAGGTATTTAGGATAAACACAGAGTGACCCGAACCCTAAGAGAAGGTCAAGCCTTGACCTGATCGCCAAAATAAAATAAGTAGAGAGAGAGAAGGCCTATTCTATGTTGTATATATTACATATATAAGTAAATAATTATTTCTGATAAAATAAAAATAAAATATTATTTTTACCTCCTTGTATATGGTCTTAAAAATAAAACAAAAATAAAATAAAAATCTGAAAAAGAAAATAAAAATAAAAATAAAATCCTTCTTACGTGTACAAAATGCATGTATACCACATCCCCTATTTATTTCAACTTTGAAAATAACTCATAAAAATAAAATAAAAATTCTCATAAAAATATGTTGAAAATAAAAAAATACAGAATTGGGGTATTTCTGTAAAAATAATTGTACAAAATACATAGGTATATTATACATGTATATAACACTATATGCTATATATAGACTAATTTATCTTTCATAAAAATAATAAAAATCACAGAAAAAAACCTTGAAAAATAATAAACATTTTTCATTTTATTCATTTTTAATTTAAATCTGTTTATTATTTTTTATTAAATTTCCTTTATTTTCTTATCAATTTTGTCTTTTAGTGGTTTTTGTCCTTTTCCCCCACCGCTCATGATTGGTCCATGTCAGATGTTGACCCAGATCAACGTCGCCTCCCTAGCTGATCTGACCTGAATCACTTCGTTGGACGTACTTCTCTGCTTTTTCCATCCTGATTCCAACCTCCTCTTGCCCCGATTCCTCGCCTGTCGCTTCTCCTAGGATCCGTGATCCTCATGGATCCCTAGGAAGGTATAGATCTTCCTAAAGTTGCGTGATATGGATTGATCTTTGGATACCCCTAGAATCAACTATAAAGCATCTCCTCTGCCTTCCCAGCACCGCAGCTCGTTCCTCGCTCCCACTTCGACCACTAACCATCTTTAGTTGAGTGACAGCTGCTCGGAGAGACCCTTGGAGCTCGGTTTGGTGCAATGACGATGCAGCTCACCCTTCGTGGCCGGAGATCCGTCGCGAGCAGCCTCCCCATCTGCTGCAATGTGGTTGAGGCCATAACCTTGACGACGATCATCGCTTGGCACTCAGGAGTCCATTCAAATCTTAAGGTATCTATCTTATCCCACGCGTTTTGCTTTTGATTCCATTCATTCCATCTAGTGCCATCGCACATCCACTTACTCCAACCAACTGGTCGGAGCCCCGATATCTATATCCATCTGTTCAGATCGACTCGCCATATCACCCTTCATCTTCTTCCGCAACCTGTTCACCCTAAAACTCAACCATCGGGTTGAGATTAGGCTCGGTCTCCCTCCCTCGTGTTCGCCAGAGACCCCAACCCCATTTCGCATCTCTTCTCCTCATCATGTATGCAATAAACCTTCACCAGAGCTTCGCCTTCAAGCTTCATGTCCTTTGCAGGTATTGGTTCGCGTGAAGGCCCCTATTTGACCTACCAGCTGACCCGACGAAGCAGCTCCAGGTGGAACACCACTGCCTTTCTCCTCCAACCGTTCGTCGTTCCATCGGAGACCACCATTAGTTACGGAGTACCTCCCCGATATAGCAGGGCATGTCCGATCTTTAATCGGGGCACAAGAGTCCATATGTTGCTTGATCGAAGGTCATCCAGGTCCAGTTCTTCCAACATCTTCAGTTGTCGTCGGATTGGGACCCCATCTCCCAGATCGCATCTTCACCGTCCATTCATCACCTTTGTCAGAGGCGTCAGATGCATGATTAACGATGATCAAGGCCGACATTCCCTACATCGTCCGATCTGGTAAAAGGACATCAGACTCGTACGTGTGCTCTACACACTTGAGCCGTCAGATCCAAAGCAGAGCAGATCGCCACTGTCAGCAGCCGCCTTCACGAGAGCTTGCCGCACGTCCCCATGTGCATCGCACGCGCTTGCAGAGGATATATTTCGATCCTATCATGTGTGTTTAGTTATTTCACTTCAGTCCACAGAATAAAGTTGTAGATTAAACATTTTGCATATGGACCCTTGTTGTTTCCCGTATTTATGCTTCAGTCCATTTGGAGTGAACTCACGTACCGTCCTACGTGGTTTTATGGTGTTTTTGTAATATTTGTCCTAGACTTTATCATTGTTATGCTTTGAATGAAATATTTATGATATTTGCAATTATGCCCATGTGCATGGTTTAAAGAGCATGTGCATGAATTAATTGGATAAATTGCAGGATTAGCCCTGAGCTTTTTACGTGTTATTATTTGATCCTGAAACTTTCATATAATTGCAAGTATGTGCATATGCACTGAGTGTTGTGTTTTCAATCAAATAATTACCTAATTAAATCAAAAATTTCCATAAAAATTACAATTATCTCCTGTGAACACATAATATTTAAGGCAATTTTTGTGAATTAATTTAGTTTCATTTGATATTTTTTAAAATAAAAAACACCTAAAATTTGTTCTATATATTTTCTAAAATACATAAAAATATATAAAATTTCTTTAAAAATAACAAAAAATAGTGTGTGCTTGCCTTTGTGTGTTTTACTTTCAGTAATATTTTTGTAGCAAAACCCTTATAAAAACCCTAAAAAGCTAAAACTCTAAAAAACTTAAAAAAATCATTAAAAATTCTAAAACAATCAAAACAAAATAGAGTCTTATCTTCTATAGTTAGATATTTTTATTTACTTCATCATAAAAATCACAATCATAATATTAGGGAATTTTTAATATTTTAAATTTGCCTTTTAGTTCAGGCTGTACATTGTTTCCCTGTTTGCCTTTCTTGGATTTTTATAAAATCATATAAAAATTGGAAAAATCCCATAAAATCATTAAAAACATCTGAATATTTGAAAAAACATAAAAATATTTTTGTTTCCTAATTTTGAGCATTTTTACTGTTAATAAAAATTATTCAGGCTTGTACCTTGTTCTTCTTCTTATTTGTTTTATTTTTCCTTATTTTAAAAATATAAAAAAATGCAAAATTAAAAACCACAAAAATTAGCTTTTATTCCTCTGATTACAACTACTTCGTAGGTTTCACTTGTGCTCCTTGTGTTCGACCCCGGTTGCTATACCAGGTTAAATAAATAGCAGAGATTGCTAACATTGGATTTTGTGCTTTGGTTGTCTTATTTGTGTGGTCTTGATTTTTCTTGATTGACCGAATTGATTGGTTGAGAACAACGACTTGTGATTATTTTTCCATCTTAGCCGATCTCAATCCTCGTGTCATCACCAACACACACATCCAACTTGGCATTTTTGTTCTGCAACCATCATTCTCTACACATGTCTATAGTTCATATTCAAACATTCAGATCCATAGAGCATATCATGTCTTACAACTACTAAGTAAAATTTTTCTTTGATTTTCATAGGAATTTTCATATCACACAGAACAATAGAGGCTCCTCTCCACTTTAGCCAACTTGTGTTTATTTATGAGTAACATTCCATCTCCCCATCATGTTACAAAATAGTTCTCAAGTATATAAAAGAATCTTTCTTCTGAATGTTATCATCATCAATCTTCACCTCAATTCCTTCACCATTACTTCCATCAAAAGTGCACTCCTTATATTCATTCTTATCCCTATTAAGATGAAATCCTTTAGTATCTAATGCATCTCTCTATACCTTAAGTTTCTTATTTACTCTATCTCTAATCTCATCAATCAACATAATATCATCAGCGAATAATATGCACCAAGGCATCTCATCTTGAATTTGACGAGTCATCTCATCCATAAATAAAGTAAAAAGGAATGGGCTCAAAGCTGGACCTTGATGCAGACCAATGCTGATGCCAACATAATCAGTCTTCCCAGATAGGATCCTTACACAAGGTGAATCCCTACCATACATATTCTTTATGAGGTTAATGTATAGGATGGCTTTTCTCTTCTCCAAAACTCTCCACAATATCTCTCATGGGACAGAATTATAAGCCTTCTCCAAATTAATAAAAGTCATATGAAGGTTCTTCCTTTTAGCATCTTCAATATTCTCTGCAACAAATGGATGTCTTTAATAGTTGAATGACCTAGTATGAATCCGAATTGATTTTTTTTCATTTGGAAACTTGTCTCAACCTTCTTTCGATCATGCGATCTCAAATTTTCATAGTATGATTCACTAACTTGATAGCTCTTTAATTTAAACAATTTTGAATGTCTCATTTATTCTTATAAAAAGATACCATGATGCTTTTCCTCCAATCTTCATGCATTTTCTTTTTTCGTCAAATAATATTGAATAAATTTATAAGTCAAGTCAACCACGCTCTCCTAAACTCTCCATACTTATATAGGAAAGTCATCCGGTCCTACACTTTTCCCATGTTTCATAACCTTCAAAGTCTCCTCTACTTACTTCATTGATGTTCGTATATAGATTGCATGATTCAAGTAACTTTCTGATGAGACTCACTCGATCGGTCTGCTAATCAAACACAATTAGCAACAGTTGTTTGACCAGACTCGAGAGGCGAATCAAGCAATAATCAATCCATGCAATATGAATAAAGCAATCAAAGTGAAGTGAGTCAAAATTCATTTTATTTGAAATCTACAAAATATGTGTATAGTAAAAGGTATGTAGAGTGGTGAAACCACAGAAAGCAAAGGGGGGTAGAGACAAGTGAGAAACCTACGTAGGTGTTTTTTTATGTTTTTATTTTTAATTATTTTTGTGAAGTTTAAATTATAATTATGTTATATAGATTTTTATTTTTTATATCATTTTTAAATTTATAATTTTTGCTTTCTTGTTTTACTTTTGCAAAATTTTAGTTTCTTTTTATTTAAGATATGATCTATGTATAATATAACTATTAATAATTATAATAATAGATATATATATACTAAATATAAATAAAAATCAAGAAAATACAAACAAAAAATTCTTTTTCTTTTTTTAGGATTTTAAACTATATGAGTATTTATAATAATAATAAGGTATATGTAATATATGGTCTATAAAATCGATATAGGGTTTTATATTTATAAAACCAACTAAAAAGATACAAAATTTCCAAAATAGAACGTTTTTTTTATTTTTTATATTTTCCGTTATTAATATGATTTGTTTGGTAATTTTTGGCTAATTTTTAGATATTCTAAGCTCTGAAATATATCAAAAATGGATAAATAAAATAGCTCGAATTGTTTTGGATTTTTAGAATTGATAATAAGTCCAAAAATACCCAATCTATTTTAATATATACTATATAGTATAAATAAAAAATAAGAAACTAAAATAAACATTTTTAGATTTTAAAGACATTTTTCTTATATTTATAAGGTTCTTAGGATTATTCAATTTTTAATGTTTTTTTATATTTTTTGTGATTTATGCTCTAAGATATAATATATAGTAATAAATAATATAGTTTTTTTGAAATTTTATAATTGGTTTTTTACTTTTTGTACTTTTATAAACATGGAATAAATAGCTCAAAAACAATTTTAGAACATCAACATAGTATCCAACATTCATATAAATGTTTTCTTAATTTTTGGTGTATTGGAGTTATTTAATAAAAATAAAAAGAAAAGTAAATAAATAACTACCTCTAAGGGGTATTTTTGCAATAAAACTAAGCTACAAGGGTCTCCATTCAAATTACCCCAAAAGTTCACTAATATTACAAAATTTAGCACTTAAACGAAATAGGCAACCCGTAAGGTTTTCACTGCAAAATGCCTGCCTCACTTGGGTAGCTTCGTAAGGTGACCTGACGTGGACTAAAATGCAAATATATGAAAGTATAGGTTATGATGTTCAAATATTACAAATAATTTACAATGCATAGGAAAGATTTAAATACTAAATCTTAAATACAAAAAGGCGGGGGCTCAGATGTGCAATTTACCCCCAAAGGTGCTCTATCAGATGACTCTTGACACTTAAACGCGATCTAACATCTGCAATCGTGCCATACCCCTCCGATGATGGTCGACTATGATTAGATTTGAGGCATGATCAAATGACTAAAAGTCGTACATCATCGGATGGTTGGGATCCCAACTGGAGTACTATTCCTGATCCAATGTTGGTTGCTCTTCTCCAAGAATAAAGATGAGTAACGACTGTGGTAGCTTTGATTTGGTTGATCTTCTCCCTCATACCCCATGGGAAGCTTGTAGATGGTTCAGCATCATGCTAGGACTCCTCTACATCGATTGGAGATGCACAAAAGTTCTAGATTACTGATACGAGATATGTGGCTTTGAAGCTTAGGATACCTAAAAATGAGTTCATAGAATCGTATGGAGCACTATAGACATCATGTGGGCTATCTCCTGCATAAGAAGATCGATGTGATCGAGGCCAACAACGTTGACCCAGTACTAAAGTGGGAAAGCATGCGGAATGGAGGAGTGATGGTGCTTCGACGAAGGTGGTGGAGATGGAGCTCGAGGGCTCAGATTCGTCCAGAATCCAAGGTGGAAGGATGGGGCTTGTGTGGAGAATATAATGAGGAACGAGAGTGAGGTGGATATGGGTTGAAACAACAAGAGATTCACGATTATTTGGTGGCTGAAGCTCGCACTCCAACCAACAAATCGATTATAAATTACCCTAAGTTACAGCCTAATTTTAGAAACTAAAACCTAATCTACGATGCAAGATTAATAATGCAACAAATAGAGCCTAAGAATAACTTATACATGTTTTGATTGACTAAGGATCAGAGAGTTCCGCCTGAGCTAACCTCTGCTGATCTATGGACTGTTGATTCTATCTCCTTTCTCCACACCAACACCTCCATTGATCTCCTGTTATCACCAGTGGTGAAAATGGCTCGAGGTTATGGGGTTATAGTGGGAAAATGAGATCAATTGGAGAGGTTTATTTATAGACCAAGCGGAGAAGTGATTTGCGAAGCGGATCTTGGCCTGCTCGATGAAGATCAACGGATTCTGATTTTAAGATGTTATTTAGGGAGATCCCATCGATAATATTTATCCAGAATTGAGGCATTTTGATCATTGGTTTGTGTTGGAAAATGGTGCGAAGCGGGAGGCTTGACGAGTCTGGCAAGTCATATGTGCTAGATGGGGTAATTGACCCAATGTCAATAAGGGAAGACTCCCCATCAGTCTACATAAGACAAATAAGACAAAATGGGAATAAAAAGAATAGATAAATCAAAATAAAATAGATAATTAATTAATTAATTAAAAGATAAAACATAAACATATTTATTATTTTATGGAATATTTTATGGTGATTTTTATTCATTTTTATAATTGTATATACATGTATTTTAGGGTATTTCATTTTTATTTTATATTTTATATTTTATTCTATTATTAACATATTTTCTATATTTATAACTTATATTAATACATAATTACATATATTTTACTTTAGTTTTCTGATTTTATTTATTTATCTTGATAAATATGTATATGTAACATATATGTATAATTTACTTATATACTTTGATACATTATTTATTTTAATGAATTTTTAATATTTTTTATTTTATGTTAATTATGCACATGTATTTTATATGATTACAAGTTTATAAAAATATAAGAAAGCTAAAAATATAAAGAATAAATATAATAATTATTATAAACATGTATATATATATATATTATAATAGGCACTAAAAGCTAAATTTTACATCTCAACTCTAAATTAATTGAAATCATCTTCATTAAATAGATAAATTACTTTTATGAATAGTAAAGGTGAGTTTTGTTAATTTTGAGTCAGCATGGATGAGATACAGGTCCATGGTGTTTTCTACGCTTTTTATTCTGTGTGTCCCAGGAGCATTGTATGTTATTTTTGTGTGAAATCAATTTTGTATTTTTTGTAGTTTTACATGTTTAGAATTTATTGATTTAAAGAGTAATTGATAGAGAATAAAATAAGGGCCAAAATGCATTTATTGATGAATTAAAATTAGGGTTTTGAGCTGTATTTTGTACAATTGGTCTACTCTATCTCCCCATACTTTATTCCTTGTTGACCAAGTCACCATGATGACTATACCTCTGGATTTAGGGTCGCTTAGTGTCTTTGACACTTCATTCTTTTTCTTTTCTTTCTTTTATCATTTTTTTAATTAAATGTGTATATTCATGTAGTATTTAAGTGTCTATTATTGAGTATTGTTTTTAACAAATTATTACTATATGCATGCATTTATCTAGGGATTTAAGGTCAAAATGAAAGAATAAAGGTGATGAAATAGAGATTCATCACTTTCACTATTACCTAGATCTTCCAATGTGATCTTTCTATTTCCTTCCCCAATGTATGACACCTAATATTAAATTATTAATTACCTTAGGTGATCTTTCTTGTAGTATATATAGTTATCGATTTAAAAAAGATTATTCTTAAGCCATTTTCGTAGCGGATATTCTTAGTTTATATTTGATTGTTATGAAGAACATAATATGACATAAATAGTGGTTATTATAAGATAATAGTCATACGTCAAGAGGAATGGATTCGCAATGACAATCATATTATTATACTACTATGAGAGGGGCAAAAGTGGTGCAAGAAATTCAATCCGAGGAGGGCCATATGTATATATAAGACAATTGAAAACAACGGGTAAGGTGAGACCCGAAAAATTATGGTAAAGATTACAAAGCTATTCACACTTGTTCTCAGTGTCGTCCCTGACATTTCATGGGCCTTACGCAAAAGAAAAATGGGAGGCCCTTAAAATTTTTTTTAAATAAAAGCAAATTGTCCCTAGTGTGTTTACCATCAACTATTAAATGAAACATTCTATTTTCGGGGAACAATCAACCCTTATATAATCTCATTAAATTTTTGACTTTAGCATTGAGTTATTCACCGAAAATTCGAATTTATAGTAGGGATGAAAACGGATACGAATATATCCGAATATCTTCTTACCGTATTTGGAAAATTACCGGATACAGATATCTGTATCCGACTACTAATCGAATATGGATCAAATATGGATAAGGGTTGTAAAAAATTTCCAAATACGTATACAAATATGGTAATGGCTTGAATATTCGTGTCCAAATCCGGATATCCGAATACAACATTTAATATTATTTTATATATTAGTTAATGTAATATACGCCACAACACCATGATATTATTAGCATTATATATTATATAATATAATGTAATAATGGTATCAATAAAATTCTGTTTATTTGGGAATGGACATCAACAAAAGTTACGAAACCCTATCCCTCTTTTGCTTCCAGTCAACAACACATGTTACTTCGACGCTACCTATTGTCATGATGCAAATTATTTATATTTCATTGTCATTTTTTTAAAATCATTTTGAACTTTGATAGAAATTCAACTCGTATTCATATGTGGTCGTTATTCTATCCGTATTCGAATTCCATATTTATTGGATCCATATTTGCATTCACTCTTTATTTGATTCATATTCGGATTGGCTCTTTATTCGATCCACATTCGGGTCCGCTCTTTATTTGATCCGTACTTGGATTTGAATTCGTATCGGTATTTTTTAAGGATATGATTTCATTAATGCATATCTGAATCATATCCATATCGGTATTCGATAGAGATAAAATGAATATGGATATGGAAATAGGCAATATCCAATCCGTATCCTATTTGTTTTCATCCCTAATTTATAGGGATTTATTTTTCAATAAATTGTTTCATCGACAAATTTTATTTTATCCATAACCTAAAATCAGATTACATGCAAACCTGGCCCCCTAAAATTAATGAGCCCTAGGCAATTGCACTTCAAAACAATGCACGGCCCTGCTTGTTCTTAAATGGTAAAGATTACAAAGCTATTCATACTTGTTCTTATGAACTTTGAATTGAGAGGTTGAAGTCTACGATGAGATCTTAACACCATCACAATTAACGTCAACATCGTCTAAGGATGGTGCGTGCAAACATTTGCATGAACACGAGCCTTGACGAAACACGTAATTAATTACAAAACATACGTAACATGGCCTCTAATCTATAGAGAGAGGCACGTGGCATGGAATCCAGAGGTTGCCGTAGTAAAAAGGACAACACGAGTAATATAATAACAATATACTAGTGTATTTGCCCGCGCTCCGCGGCGGGTTGAATGTAAATTTTGAAATATTTTAAAAATTATAAAAAAAAATTAAATGAAGTGTTAGTTTATAATGCTAATAAATGATTATAATACTTATAAATCATTATTAAAAATAATCATTTATAAATCTCCTTAATATTCATCAGTAAATCTCACCAATATTCAATCTATTAATAAATTGCATATAGAACATAAAAATACAAATGTGTTAGAGGATTTGGCTACGAAGCTTTCGAGAATAGGTTTTGAGCTCAAGGGTCCTTGTTACCTATGATGAGTGGTAGAGGTCCTCGCCTCTTTCTGTCTGATTTAACTCGACAAAGATCAATGGTGTGCACATGTTTGCACAGCCCACCCTGCGGTTGAGTTGTTACGATGCTGGTTTGATCTAGATTTGAGGTGACAATATGGGAGGCTTCGAGCCCAAAGGGGGGTTAAAGCCTCTCAAAGGAAGGAGATATGGATGGCTTAAGTACATGGGGCCTCGACAACTGCGAGATCGCTACTCTTCCATGGACTCCTTGACATTGGAGATTGCGTACTGATGTCGATGGAAGCCACGAAGGAGCTTCATTAAGATGATAGACGTCCAACCAACTTCATTGGTGCTCGATTGATGTTGAGAAAGTGATCCAACTGTGCAACCCGATATCCGAACTCCGATGGTTGAATGATGACTGAAGAGGAATCATTGAAGGCTTGTAAAAGTACACCTCATTCGACAGTTTCAGCGTGGGTGTGGTAGGTTCCTTGTGGTGGTGACTTAACCGTTCTATTGGTAGTTATACGTTATTTCACAAAGATAATATTTTCTACACTTACTTTGTATTTGTGAAGGTTGGAGGATTGTATTTCGTCAAGTTCTTCCTCTTGATGACCTTTCACACATTCACTCCTCTCCATCGCCATGTGTAGGAGCGCCGCCCAGCAACCATGTTTTTAATGCCACAATAGAACAACAAACTTGAATTGCCCATTCAAATTTGTAAGACCACGTATAGGAGGCTATTGTAAGAGGGGGGAGGGGAATGAATGTGGATTTATAGGGATAAGAGGGGGTTGCTACTGCTATTGATGTGAGAGAGATATATATATATATAAAGAGAGATTCTACGTAGGGATCAAGGAGGGGAAAATATTAATTACCTTATAAACTTCTATGCATTAATTTGATTTTCATGAATTCGTAAAGTAAAAAGTAATTATATAAACAGTTTTGAATTATAAAAATAGAGAAATTTTAATTTTCAAAAAATGATTTAATATAATATAAGGTAGATTATTAAGTATTAATATATATTTTTATCTGTTGCTGATATATGTATTTTATTTAATATCAAATTTATAAGGAATTTATTTATAGTATTGTATATGGGAATCAATGAAATTATACAGAACTATAAGTTTACATAAGTAATAATGGGAAAGCAACGGGATGCACATATATAAGCTCCAACAATCATGTGCATGCCATGTGAATTTCTCCAACCTGGACATGCATGTAGTATCAAAAAGTTTCAAGGGAAAGCATGAGAATTGTCCACTAATAACGTGAACAATAACGTGATTCAAACATTATCAGACCTATATGTAAATGTCGAAATCTTTGAATATATCATCTACAAAAGTCATATTGTTGCATATACATGGCACGCGATGTGCCTTATGCAGTGGTCATCTCTGATTAGGCGATGGATTATATCAAGAGGTTCACATTCAAGCATGTGACGTGATGTAATGCGTCAGAGTATAGATGCATATCAAACGACTATGATTGTGGATCGATCTAAAGTTAATGAAGCCCTTCAATCGTACGACTACTATAGCATTTGGGATGCGAGCACGTTCTTCCCCAATACGATGCGTCTCCAGGTGGTGCTTCTTTCACGGATTCTCCAGATCTTCTATCGGTGGTAAGATCTGCTTCGCCAGACGTTGATCGGCTCCATGTTTGCTCGATGATATAAGAAGTCGATGATGATATATGTCTCGGCCATGTGATTTGATCATCGGCGAATGCTTCACAATAAGAAAGCCTGCAAATTAATATCAATGTCATCCTGAGCGGAGATGAAAGCTATCAACTACCTCAAAATTTAAGGCAATTACCATCTCTATCTTCATCAATAGGAGTGCTCCATGCGATAGTTCTCTAGTGCCCCCATAGCTTCAACTGATTGTTGTGATGAACTTTTCTCTGAAGGTGATGTTCTTGCATTTGTATCCTTTGAAATATAGAACCGTTCTTCCTCAATTTTAAGTGTCTCCGGCAGTGGATCTCAGATCTCCGGCAAGTCACAATAGTATGTTCCTCAATGGTGCTCTGATGGTAGATCTCCTGTGGTATTCGATTTCAAGTAGCACTGATTGGAGGTGGTGTGATGCTCGATGGAATAGAAGTTATTCTCTAGGAGGTTCAAGATCTTCATATGCTATTTGATCAAACCTTACTGTGATAGCTTCTATCTCTGATGGTGTTTGTCTCCATGATCCGTCCTTTACTTCTCGATCTCACATAACCGGTTCAACTTGAGATGGTGGTTTTCGATCAGATGGTGGTGAAGTTCCAATTTTCAACTTCATGTGCTTTGCCGCCAGATGTGGCGATGGACATCGATGATAACGCTCTTGTTGCGTGTCTCCTCCAATTGAATGCTTCGTCGACGATTCAAAATTCATGTTGTGTAACTCGATTACGATGCTCCTCGACAAAATTGACCTGTAAATTTCCCAACAGCTCAAGGCATAAGTCCTCAACCAGAAATCAAGAGGAAAGGGTGAATGGAAGGTATATGCAGAGATGGTGGAGCGATACCTAGGCTCCAGCCACGCCTAAAATAATTAAGGAGAACACCGACACGAAGAGGAAGATGGTGAGACGATTGTGATCAGAACAAAACCGCAGAGATAGAGATAGAGAGAGACAGAGACGAAGCATACAACGGGAAAGAGACGGAGAGATCGATCAAGGAAATGCAGGTGGGAGAATGGGGAGAAGGACCCATATTGAGAGAAGTGAGGGTGCGGGACGGGAAGATGGCCGAGCAGTTAGAGTGACACGTGGCTAAAACTGGGTAAAAATTTAAAAACTCAACTTTAATATATGTAATAGAGTAATTGAAATGTCGCGCTACGCTGTGCGACTGTTGTTGTGATGATGATGATGACGACGACGATGATGACAACGGTGCTAATTATATGATATGTTTCGACAAAAATTATAACTGTGTTTATTATAATTACACATGGAATTATTATTTGATGAGTAACTTAGATGTTTCATGAGAAGTTATAAGAATTAGTTATAATATTTTAATATACATGTTGTAATACTCTCTCCAGAATCATTAAGAATCGGTGTTTTATATCTACTACTTTAATGTGTTTAATATACTATTTTCATCCATATAAGATGTTTAATTTTTGTGGAATTAGGGAATGAGATCATATATATGTAAGTGTACTCATGCAGACACCTACGTACATGATGCATAGATTCATATACACAAAATCAAATAGAATTGTTGCTCCATAACTGACCTAAATTATTTACTAATCGAATAAAGATCTTAAAATATAGAAAACAAATTTTTCTATTACTGGTCAAAAATATATTTGAGAAAATGAAAAATCTATATAAGAAATCATATGATTAATTATATGAATATATGAAGCCATATTATCAGATATAATTATATTAATTTGAAATATTAATTTGAATTTCTAAGTTAATATTAAGCTACAACAAAATAAGGCTATAGTGATATTTTAAAATTCATCGCTATTTCATCTCTACTAAATATATAATGATGAAATTATTCACTATAAAATGATTTTGTACGTCAAAATTAGGAACTAATGGCATATAAAATGTTATATCGTTGGCAGCAATTCGTATAAAATTTCAAACAATTTCATTTTCTTGATAGTTTTTACAAATTTGTTATTATAATTGTTGCATATAGTTGATTTTTTATACTTTAAAATAACATTATCCTTGGTATATATAAATAAGTACGTATATAAAATCTTTACATACATAAATACTTTTAAACATTTTTATGATTTTATTTTTTTCCTTTTTATAATGAATGTATTATTACTTGCATGTTGTTCTTTTTCCATCTATATTTTCAAAACGATGTATTTTTTTAGCATGCAAGGAGTTTAAAGGGGAAAGATTTTATAATTAAAAAAATCTAAGATGATTTTAATGAATGATAGAATGTTTTTATTAAGGGTAAAATGGGGCTGCCCTTATGGAGGGAGCTAACTTGGCTCCCCCCGCACCATTTCACCCCCTTTTTTTATTTTTTTCGAAATTTCTTCCGCGGATTTTCATCAATATATCCCTATATTATGTCATTCAAATTTCACGTGAAACAGAGACTCCTACGGCCTCCATCTAGAAGGGTCATTTTTTAGCAATTTTGTTACCGTTAAAAAATGTTTGTCTGGATGTAGGTCGTAGGAGTCTCTGTTTCGCACGAAATTTTAATAGCATAATATAGGGATATAGTGATGAATATTCATGAAAGAAATTTTCAAAAATAAAAAATAAAAAAACCATGCGAAATAGCGCGGGGGAGTCAAGTTAGCTCCCCAGAAGGCAGCCCCATTTAACCTTTTTTTAAACAATCTATATATATGTGTATAAATTTATATGAAATGAACAAAATACAATACAAAAGGTATTAATTAGTTCCGTAATATTTTACTCAGAATAATTGGTAATATTCGCATGTGGCAATTGTTTGAAGGCTAGATGGAGATGTCAGCCAACGTCAGCACTTGAGATTTAATAAAAGTGAATGGGGGCATTTGTAAAATACCAAAACACACGTGATTGGA